>PVKC010042706.1:0-11906 GCA_004027635.1 Crocidura indochinensis | reverse complement strand
GTAAACATTTTAAAAGAATCAAATGTCATTATTCTAGGATTATTAATAATATGTATTTCTAATTTGAAGAGACTAATAAGCTTAATTTACATATGTTGACTAAGAAACACAAAGGATTTGTTTAATTTACTTTTTATAATTTACTAATAAAGCCAGCATGATAATTTAAAATTATTCTAGTAATTACTACCTATATGAAAAAATCATCTTTATATTATTAATTTGTTCAAGTATTAATAAATTATTTTATTATACTATAACAGTTCTGAATGTATTTATTTTTATTTACTTCAAATTATAACATATTCTAGGTCCCCAAATCGACTTCTATCATTTTTTCTAACATGTAAGTTGGGGAAATATAAAGCATAATGACAGATAGAAAAACATTAGATAATTTTTTTTTTTTTGGTTTTTGGGCCACACCCAGTGACGCTCAGGGGTTACTCCTGGCTATTCGCTCAGAAGTCGCTCCTGGCAGGCACGGGGGACCTTATGGGGAACCGGGGGATCGAACCACAGTCCATCCTAGGTTAGTGCAGGCACCTTACCTCCAGCGCCACCGCTCTGCCCCCGAGATAAATTTTAGTTTGTTATCAAAAAGCCAGAAAGATGCCTATCATACTTACCAAAATAATCTCAATACTAAAGGCTTTTATTGTTATATACTTTTCTGATTCACTAATGACAGTTTATTTCTTTTGTCTACTTGATTATCAATAACAAAAAACTTAGTTCCAATTTGGAAAATAAATTACAACATTCAATGTTGTTTAAAAGCAACTATAGTTGACTGATCAAGAAAAATCTCCTTTTTCACCTAACAAGAAACAAACTAATTAGTTTCAGGATATAAAATTATATCATATTAGTAACTACTTAAAGCAGTCTCCAAATCATTAAGTATTTAAAATTGCATATAAGAGCCCATTTGCATTAAGCAGAACTTTGTGGAATTAAAGTTCCACAAACAACATAGTACCTATGTTGTTTCATCATAACAGTTAATACATGAACGGACATATCCTTACATTTATACATAATAAATTAGAAATTTTAAAAGGTTAATTGTAATTCAATACGAGTATAAGACCAGAGTATTTTTTAGGAGTACTTTTTCCAAAATTTATTACTATCTTCAAGATAGGTTGGGTGGTAATGGTACTTATTATTGTCAGTGACTGTTGTAAGTTAAATCAACATTTCTATGAATAAAAATTTATGTATATAATATCCTTGGAAGTCATTTGGCTATATTCTATCCTATAGTTTATAGTATACATATAACTTTGTTTTTCCGTATTTTTATTTCCTACTAATGATTTCCACAGGGTGACAAAGGACAAATAGGGCCCACAGGAGAAATTGGAAGCAGAGGTGCTCCTGGACAAATTGGGGAGAGTGGTCCTAAGGGTACCAGAGGAACTAGAGGTGCTGTGGTCAGTATTTGATTTGTGTCCAGAAATGAGTTCACTGTGAATGGAAAAGAAATGTATCCATGTCCTTAAACCTTCATCGCTTGATTAATTTTACAGAGAAAGCAATAGCTCATTGAAAATAATCTACCACCATGGGATGTGGAGAATTGTAAGCATTCCACAATACTTAACTGGCTTAGTGGTTTCTGGACTTGCAAAAGGAAAGAGGAAAAAACTTAAAATGGAAATAAAATATGAAATGAGGTTTTAAAAGATCTGATTATAACTCCTAACATAAGTAGGAAAGTTTGTGCGCCTTGCACTTAAAGTCAGGATTTAATATCTATACAAAACTATGTTGTTGTGGATGACAAATTGCTGTGAAAGTAAAGATTACTTGAAAGTGAATTTTCTTTATATGTGTGCATATCACATACAGTCCAAAGATTCTTTTTAAAATGTCTTTGATAATCTGTAACCTTTAATAATTTTTATCTTTTGCATGCATTTAGTACAATATTAAAAACAAGGTATTATACCTATAACAACAAAATGATATCACAAATATATTTAAGTCTGATAAAAACAAGAGCATTAAAAGTACAAAATATTTGAGATTATTCAATGCATTATTTTTATTGTTTCACAAGATTACATACAAAATGCACTTGTAATTTCTACATATATTTTCTTTTTTGTTTGTTTTGGGGTCACACCTGTGATAATTCAGGGTTTCTCCTGGCTCTGCACTCAGGAATTATTCCTGATGGTACTCAGGGGACCATTTGGGATGCCAGTGATCGAACCCAGGTTGGCCACATGCCAGGCAAGCACCCTATGCACCATACATATAATTTCTAGATTCCATATAAATTTACAGCTACTAAACCAAGGCTTTGAAAAATATCGCACATATTTTGTCTGGAGGTTCTTTTGCCCAGGCTCACTTTAAATATACCATTTTTTGCTGTTCTTACTAATTTTCGTCTTTTTGGTTTCCTTTTATTTAAATTGCTAATACTTTTTGGTCTTAGTTTATACATTCAGAAGCATTATACAATGAAATTAACTTTAATAAATATGGTATCTGATATGTTCAAATATTGTTGCCTTCGTAGTAGATTACTGCTTAAAATTCTTTCTGACAATAACATCTACTTTTTAAATTTTAACACATTGTCCCCAAACAACTTCTCTAATGGATATCACTAAATTTTTGCTCTGCAGCCAACAATTGTAAAATAAAAATACATGAGTGTGAGATCATCCCAGACACCAAATTTATAACCCCTTAAGCAGATGTGTCTGAAGAGGAGGATAGCTGAGAAGAAATAATCAACCAAGCCAATTAGGAAAGGATAATCATGGCTGCGTAGCCTTGGCCTCATGCTCTCTGCGTCAGCCCACTAGTCAGAACCCTTCTTTCTTTATTCATATCAATTTCCAATACCAGGAGTGAGCAGGCTGAGAGAGACAAAAGTATTATACAGTGGACGTTTACATATTAATGGAAGAGGTTTTAGGAAGGAGGAAGTGTGAGAAACACCCTTGTTTGGGGTTCATAGCTGGGTATCATCTTACAAACAAAAATTTATATTACTCTTTTTATGTTTGCCAAATAGATAAAAGAAAGCATGCCAATTTTTGCTTCTATTTGCATTTATCTTATAAAATTTATATATTTCCTTAGGTTGTAGTTTTATTGACTTGCAATAACTCTTTTATAGTTATATATTAATTTATTTTAAATATATTTTAAAATATGTGACAATTATATCTCCCTTTGTCTTTTATCTTTAATTTTATGTCTTTTGCATGCTACAAATTTTAATTTGTGCATAGTTAAATTAATTGACTGTTATAGCTATCTCTAGGCTTTTATTCTTTATTAAAATACCTGTCATGCTAAAGAATAGAAAGTATTCCTTTATATCTTTAACATTTTATAGAATTTCTGGTCAACTCTTCCTGGCATATAACCTTTCTTCCAACTTCCAATAAAGTTATCTAAGCCAATTGTCTTTTTTCAAAGCTAAAAGACAGTGACATACTGTCTATTTCACTTTTTTGAAATGTTAGGCATATCATCTAGATATTCCTTGGTATATTTCCATTTCTTTTCTTTCTTCTCTTTAATCTCTTTTTTCTGTTCCTGAGTCAAATATCACTTTAAAATAATTATTTCAGTTAATATACTGTGACAGTAGTTTTTGAGATCTGTTAAGGCAAATACTCCATTAAAGATTTTTCAGAAAAACTGGAGTTGCACTGTTTTTTATCGAAACGTCTAAAACCAACCAGAAGAGTAGATAGCATAGTTAGAAGCAGGCTTCAATGTCTGATATTCAGTGCATACATCTACCACACACTTTGACAGGTGAAAACTACATTTCTAGAATTTGCTAAAAATCTTCAGGATTCTGACAACTAAAAGATTTTCTCTTATGCTGATTCAGGATGTTTATCACAAAAGTGACCTAAAGACTCAAAGACCTGTTTTGTGAACTTTCATGATTCAGAAAAAAAGATGAAATGGAGTTTTGGAGTTACTATTCCAGACTTGTTACAATTTAATATTAAAAAAATGGGGGGAATAAAATAAAATAGGAAGATGAAAGTTTAAATAGTATATTATTGGATTTTTAAAATATATCTAATATTTACTTTGTTTTTTAGGGACAATTAGGATCAATGGGACCTAATGGGGAACCAGGAATCCCAGGATATATGGTAAAAAAATTTAATTGAAAATAAGAAAATAGATTTATATGCATTTAAATAATGCATTTAAATAATTTAAATAATTATTTAAATGCATTTAAATAATGTCTATATATTCTAAAATATGCGGACTATTGTAGAATCTTCCTGCTAAGTCTTTCTAACACACTTAAGTCATATTCCAATATAAAATTAATCCTTTTTTATGTGTGTTAGGGGTGAGGCTTCACCCATATGATGCTCAAGATGCTCAGGGTTCTATCCCAGCAATTCTCAACCAATCAGACAAGCTGTTTAATGCAGTGGTCTGAGGATGCAGCACTGGGTGGGTATTTTGGTCCCAGAGATTGTTTGGATTGTGTCTTCAAAGCCACTCCCACTGTTGCTTAGGACCCTCCATGGCTGTACACATTAATTCTCAAGGAACAAGGTAGTGGAAACAATTAAAACAGAGATGAATGTATGCAAAGCATGTATCCAAAATACTGTACTCTTTCTGTCCCAGTCCTATTTTTTAATGAGAAAAATGTAATATTTAACTACTTGAACTTCATAGCATAAAGCATGTGCAACTGAAATAGAGAATATCTACTTATTTTTCCTTTCGTTAGGGCCATCAAGGCCAACCAGGACTTGCTGGACTGCCTGGACATAAAGGAGAAAAGGTATGTGTATATATTAACATGGGGGGGGGGGTTTGGGCCACATCCAGCAGCACTCAGAAGTTACTCCTGGCTCTACACTCAAAAATCACTGCTGGCAGGCTCAGAGGATGAGTTGCTGGGATTAAGCCTGGATCAGCCACATGCAGGGCAAATGCCCTACCTGCTGTGCTATCATTCTGGCCCTGTAATATTTACATCCTCAATTATAAATTACATTCATTAATTTCTTTGGTAAGAATTCATAAAAATAGGGGCCCGGGAGATAGCATGGAGGTAAGGCGTTTGCCTTTCATGCAAAAGATCATGGGTTCGAATCCCGGTGCCCCATATGGTCCCCCGTGCCTGCCAGGAGCAATTTCTGAGCATGGAGCCAGGAGTAACCCCTGAGCACTGCCAGGTGTGACCCAAAAACCAAAAAAAAAAAAAAGAATTCATAAAAATATAGACTATTATTTTAAAAAGGGGATAAAGAAATCAATCTTCCAGTTTAGTAAGTATTGCAAATTCTAGAAAAAATATAAACAAGTATCTGGGGGATAAAATTTACATACATTAAAATGTCTTAAGCTTTCAATATGGAAGTGAAATAATATATGTGAAAGTACTTTGCTATTAGTGAATATTTATCAAAGTAAAATTAACTACTAATATTGTTAGAGTAGATTAAATAAGTCATCACAGTATATTTATAGTAAAATTTTATGGTGTGTTACAAATTATAATAACATCTTATATATGCCAGGGAATGATATTAAACCATGAAAAAATGTGAAATCTTGCCTACAATCTGCATAGAACTCCTGGAGAGAAAGTCAGAAAGAAAGTAAAAGAAAATTTGTATGAATTATTGCATGCTCTGTTTTAAATATTCTCCTATTTAGAAAGAATCAGACAGTACATTTTGTTACAAAAAGTAATTGGATACATATTTTAACTTGGTGTTTATATAAATCATATTTTATTATAGGGCTACCCAGGAGAAGATAACACAGTCTTAGGACCACCTGGGCCTCGAGGTGAACCAGTAGGTCTTTTCCTAAAATTATATGCAGACTTGTATAACAGTTTTATCTTAATACAAATTAATATATCTGGGGCAGGGCGGTGGCGCTGGAGGTAAGGTGCCTGCGCTAACCTAGGACGGACCGTGGTTCGATCCCCCGGTTCCCCATATGGTCCCCCGTGCCTGCCAGGAGCGACTTCTGAGCGAATAGCCAGGAGTAACCCCTGAGCGTCACCGGGTGTGACCCAAAAAACAAAAAAACAAAACAAAAAAAATAATATATCTAAGCAACAAAATAATATTGGTGTTTAAGATAAAATTCAGAAATGATAAAAGATACATAACACCAATTTCATTTTTAAGTAAATTAATTTTGTTTGATAACATGATTTTAGGGGACAGAAGTTCTAGGATTAAAGAGTCTCACTAAATTACAACAAATACATTAAAAGTATAACATCAAATATCTAGCTAGAGTTCTTTATATAGCTACTATTCAACTGATGGCTAGCCATGAATGGAACTTTCAATGCTTCCCTGCTTTTTTTAGTACCTCTGTGATTTTCTATATGGCCTCTGACTTTTTATATGGTCGTCTCACAGCTCTGTGGTCTGAGTAATTAGACATATGACAATTTGATTCAAAAGAAATTTTTCCAAAAGATGAAGACAGAAGCTACCAATCTTAAGATAATGGTGATAGTGTATTTTTCTTTGTATGTAGTTAGATAGAAAGAATCCCAAATTAGGAATCCAAGAGGTAGTATAAGAATAATAAAGATATTATTTAAAAACAAATAACGATTTATTTTAAAATAAAAAAATAACCAAAAGAATGAAGGTGCTTATCTTATATTCTATGATTTGAACCTCAGAGCATTACTATGAAACTGTGAATATCCAAGAGGTCATTCCTAAACACACAGCAAAGAATAGTTCCTAAATATGACTAGGTGTATATTCAACTCTTCCAATAAAAAATAATTTAAATAATTTTAACTCTAAGTGAGAATGCATGCTATTTGAATATCTTGTGTAACTAATTTTCTTAACTGAAAGTTCACAACTCCAAATTGGATTTAATTTCTTCATTATTTTCTCTAGAACCATTATTAATTTTTAAATATATTTAATTTTAAGACATTTTGATTATATTATTGGTATTAAAATTCAATTCTATGAGACTGCCCAGTAGAACTAAACATATTATTTCATATTTGACTTCAGATTTTGAAAATCTCCATACTTTCTGTGCCATCTGCACCTACAAATGCATAGATAGAGCTGTGAAACTCTTTCCATAGGGTCCTGTGGGGCATCAGGGTGAGAGAGGAGAGCCTGGAGAAGAAGGATACAAGGTAATAATTGCAAATTTGCACACTTCATTTCTACCATTGAGCAGAATATTTTTATTTTGTTTTGTTTGTTTGTTTTTCTTTTTTTTTTTAACTTTTTTTAATTATGAGAACAATGATGTAAAGAAAGAAGACAAGGTAAAGTTACAGTGGAAGGACAATCACCCATAAACAGAGTTTTCAGAAGAAATCCCCTTGCTGACACCTAAATTTTGAACTTACAAAGAACATTAAGAAAAATAAAACAAAACCCATGTACAATTGTACAATTACATTGTTCACAAGTCCCCAGATTGTAATACATTATAACTTTTCTTAGCAGTACACAAAGCAATATAAGGCCATGAAATTTATGTTACTCCTTAAACATTGAAGGCATAGTATTTTTTTACATTTTTATGTACATGCATATTAGTTTAAGTTAACATCAAAAGCTTAAGTGTTTTTTTTAAGGTTTAGAGTTAAAGGAGCACTGTAAAAACGGTGTTAGAGTGGCAATATTGTTTGCATAGGCCCACCAAAATATAGGGGGCATGGAAAGGAAAAGCCTTGGCCTAAATACAAGGAGACCATACCCCTGAAGTTTCCTGACATAAGACCAACTCTAGTGAGCAGAATTTTCTATGATTCTACTCAATTTCAAATGAAAGTAGATGAGATATTAAAATAATAAACATAGTTGGGGTAATTAATAATGCCTTGTGTTTTTTAAAGCACAAAAGTCTCACTTTTGGTACTTATGTTCCTTCTTTCTAAAATCATCATCTTTTTCATTTAATGTTGTTCTTACCCTCATTTTTAACTTCTCACCTGAAATATTACTTTCTTAGAGACCTGCTTAAATTGGCCTTTATATTCATGAATTTATAACATATTATCTGCTGTACCTATGTTATTCACTATTCATGCTATAGTGCTATCTCTATTATCCTGTTAAACCTCTTTCATAGAACTGCTTTTGCATATTTTTTCTTCTATCAAAATTTATGGTATATGAAAATAAGAGTTATGTATATCTTCTTCATGGCCTATCTCCAACTTTTTAGAATGTAAAATGGTATAGTTTAAAAATGTAATAGCATTATCAGATGGGTAATTAATATCATTATAACATCAAGTTTTATATCAGTGGTCCTCAAACTACGGCCTGTGGGCCACATACTGTATTTGTTCCCACTTTGTTTCTTCACTTCAAAATAAGATATATGCAGTTTGCATAAGAATTTGTTCGTCATTTTTGTTTTTACTATAGTCTGACCTCCAACGATCTGAGGGACAGTGAACTGGCCCCCTGTTTAAAAAGTTTGAGGACCCCTGTTTTATATCATTTGTTCTCCCATTTCTAGTAATTGGGATCAATTTTATTAATTAAGATTAGATTGAATGTTTAAAATTTATTTAGTATTATTTTATTAGCTTGTTTTGTGTTGAGTAGGTTATCTTACCTTCTTTCTCTTACTTGTCTATAATATCAGTTGCAAACAAAATGAGCATCTGAAAATTCCCTCCTACAAACTCCTTTGCTTATAAAATTCTATCCATGCTCACACTATGATGTAATTTTAACTTAAATAAACCCTGCCTTCTCTTTGATAGTTATACTCCTTTTCTCTTGACCTACTCTGATTAGCTTTCTCTTTTCTGTAATCCTAATGTATTTATTGTTTATATAAGTCATTCAATGTAATATTTTACCAATTTCTATGACTGATTATTTGGTTAATTGTTTTTAATATCAGATATGTAGTTAATTTGAGTATAACTGCTTTCTTTTCTTTATCATATTTTGCGCTGAATCCAGTTTGAAATAATGCATGAAATGTATACAAACATAATTCATTTAATAATAAATTGGTGCACCTTTTCATTCAGAAAAACCTCTCCTAAAAATTGTTATGATCTTGTCTGAAATGGAGATTTAATTAACCACTTTGGATAGACAACATACTGCCTACTAACTGTTGTTATTAAGCTGATTTTCCAAATAAGAAATACAAAACTTGACTTCTACCCACAAATATTCTTTTTGCAATGTGAAGTTCTAAATATTTGTGAAATATTGAAGAAAGTTCTAAATATTTGTGAAATGTGAAGGAAGTTCTAAATATTTGTGAAATGATTATGATGGCCACCATACTTTTTCTATTAGAAAATAATTTTATTCTATTACCAACTTATACAATAGTTGTACCTAAAATTATTTCCTAATTCAAGAGTTCTATTGAATTTACTTAAATAATAGCTTTTCTTTGATCTATGGCCTAAATATATCTTCCCATAATTTGAGAAACTTCTTAAGCTTATTTAGTTTACTTGTTTACAACTTCTCCACACATAACTGAACATTTAAATTTTCTATGTAGATGCCATAGATAAATTAGCTCATTTTTTTGCAAACAACGAATTTTCTTAGAATGAACACTCTCAAAACAGGAAAAAATGAAAAAGAAGAGTCAATGAGCAATCTTCACCTGCTTACAGTAGGAACACATAGTTTCATTATTCTGGATAGTCTGTAAATTCTTTAAAAAGGTTTCCAATAGAAAAAATTAATCAAAAATATGCACTTTTCAATTATGGATGTTTCATGAATTAGTCCAGTTTTTTTTTCTTTCTTCCCATCTGTGTTCTTGGACTTAATGGTCATGTTAGAGTTATTTTGATAAGGATGTTTCTATTCTAAACAGTAAGTCCTTTAATGTCAGATAAATATGTTAGTTTTATTTTTTAGATGTTTAAAAGTCATAAAAGATCCACACATGTCCCTGTTATGTTTTCACAAGCACATTTTAAAAGGTAAATTTAAAATTTACCATGGTAAAGTATGCAATTCGAAGTCATTTAGTACTTTTGCAATACTATGCAACCATCACACACTATTAATTCCAGAACATTTATATCACCCACAAAGGAAGCCCTATCTTCATTAAGCAAGCATTCATTCATTATTTCTCCCAAATTGTGACAATCACTATTTGATGCTTTATATTAATTTATATATTCTGTATATATTATGTAAATAAAATCAGATAATACACTGTTTTATTCCTCACTGTGTTCACAGAAAATAAGATTTTCAAAGTTCATCCATATTTTAGACTAAATTTTCTTTATTCCTTTTTATGGTTGAAAAATAAGTAAGTTTGTAAGAATATTTTTGCATTCAAATATATTAGAATTATGGTATAGTCATAATTATCTAATTACAGAAAAACAAAATAATGCTGAAATTTTTGCTTTTATTATTAACGATTGAGAAGTTTTAACGTAGCCATCATTTTTCCTTTTAACATATTCATCAAGAAACTAAAAGTTACAAAAGTTAAATGTCTTGGTCATTATCATCATCAATTAATAATTATTGAGTTGTTATACTATCACTGTACCAGATAAAATCTCCAGTCACTCAATATACATTTATTTGTTATGATCTGAGAGCAGAGCATGTTAACATTAATATATATAAATTGTGCAATATTCTAAACACAGTTCCTGCCTCCATAGACATCAATTATTATAGTATACAGAATAGAAATCACTAAAAATAGGTTAAGTATTTCATAGCAGTGATCCAGAACTATACATGTTAGCTAGGTAAAAAGAAATTCATATGAAGGTTGAGAAAGCCAGAGACATAGTAGGTCTATCATCATATACTATGACAACACCATTTACCTTTAAGTTATAAACTGACAGAGACACTCAAGACTTTCTCTGGATAACTTTATATGAGATAAAATGCCAGAAACACATAAAAATTTTATATCTCGGGAGCCGGGGCATGGCGCTGGAGGTAAAGTGCCTGCCTTGCCTGCGCTAGCCTAGGACGGACTGTGGTTCGATCCCCTGGTTTTCCATATGGTCCCCTAAGCCAGAAGCGACTTCTGAGTGCATAGCCAGGAGTAACTCCGGAGCGTCACTGGGTGTGGCCCAAAAACCAAAAAAAAAAATTATATCTCAAGATTACTTCTACTTTATTATACAAAGATGATAGACTCTGGCATATAATAAAAAGAAAACAATAACTGAATGCTCACTTTACCTTTACATCTTACATCAAATGTATATATAGAGTAAAGGTATATGCATATGTTTATTCATTTGTAGTTATTAACTGACATTTTGTCTTAGTATTCATCATATCATCATCTTCCCAAAATCTACCTTTCTTTTTCTATGCCCTCATACTACCACCAGATATCCAAATAACCAAGCCAGTAAAAGAATCCTATGCCTACTTCTGTCTTATTTTCTTACTCTATCCTGTCTCTTGTTAATTGAATATTATTGATATATAATAATATATAAATTTAAAGTATGTTATATAGTGTAGCCAGAGTAATAGTGTAGTGTCTTGCATGTGACCAACTTGGTTTTGAACCTCAGCATTAAAAATATATTGATTTTCTATTTTATATATTGCTATATATTCACCACAATAAGCCTAGTTAGCATTCATCATCACAAATATTTACTTTTTTTTTATAATTTGGGGACACACTAGGTGATATCCCAGAGGTTGTTTTTTGTTTTGTTTTGTTTTGTTTTTGTTTTTTTGGGCCACACCCGGTGATGCTCAGGGGTTACTCCTGGCTATGCGCTCAGAAGTCGTTTCTGGCTTGGAGGACCATATGGGAAACCAGGGGATCGAACCGCGGTCCGTCCTAGGCTAGAGCAGGCAAGGCAGGCACCTTACCTCCAGCGCCACCGCCCGGCTCCCAATATCCCGGAGTTAATCATGCTC
>PVKC010042705.1:0-11910 GCA_004027635.1 Crocidura indochinensis | reverse complement strand
CTGTGACATAAATCATATTTTTAAATAAATATATTAGAATTGAATTGACATTATTAGGGCCGTGATTTGTTAGGTTTAAGTTGATATATATGTCTCTATATAGATTAAAATGTCTGGGGAGAGGGAGAACACATCAGTGCTCAGGTTCTATGCTTGGGGATCACTCCTGGATCACGCTCTGGGGACCATATGAGGTGCCTATGTTTCATGCAAGGCAGGCAGGTACCTTAACCCCTGTATTCTGTTCCCCTCCAATGCCTTAAGACAGGGGTCCTCAATCTTTGTAAACAGGGGCCCAGTTCACTGTCCCTCAGACCACTGGAGGGCCAGACTATAGTAAAAACAAAAGTTACGAACAAATTCCTATGCACACTGCATACATCTTATTTTGATGTGAAGAAACAAAATGGGAACCAATACAATATGTGGCCCGCAGGCCGTAGTTTGAGGACCACTGCTAAGCTATTAAGAATTATAATTAATTTAAATAAGGCATTGATGAAACCTTTTACTAACTTGTTTTTAGTTTTGTTTGGGGGTCACACCCAATAGTGTCCAGGGCTTACTCTTGACTAGGCACTCAGGAGTCAGTACTGGTAGTGCGTGGGGACCATATGTGGTACCTGGGATTGAGCCTAGGTCAGTCATGTGCAAGCACCCAACCAGCCATACTATCTCTGGTCCTATGAATGTTGATCAGGGTCTGCTGTTTGTAAGACATGTGTCTCCAACTGCTCTTTCCTCTGTTCACGTTCTTAGTTTTGCTCTACTTCATCATGTATAGTTTTTTCCTTCAGAATTTATAGATGATCTATAAAACCATTAATTGTGGCAGATTAGTATTTAAAGATGGGTTGAAAATCAGGTAGTCTGAAATTAGCCTTAATGTCTGCCTGTGTGCCATATTAAACATCCATATATGTGATGTTGATTCTATCACTTTCTCCAATAGTTGGGGTCCCAAACTTACTTTATTACAGCATTCATCACTTTCCCCTTGTTTCCCTTTATATATGAATGATATATAAAATAATGAGAAAAATCTCTAATTCTCAAATACATTTGGAAGTAACTGATGGTAATTTATAAATGATAGCCACTAATAAGTGATTCTCTTCTTTGGCATATGGGAAGAGTGGAAACTAAATTGTTTTTTTTTTTAAGTTTTGAGGGTTGAGTGGGAAGAATTTAGGTCACACTGGCTGGCAGTTCCCAGTGGCTATATTCAGGGTTGGGATTGGGGTTCATACAGTGCCAGGATCAAGCCAGTGTTGTCAACAGGCAAGTCAAGTGTCTTAAACCCTGTACTATCTCTCCAGTCCAGGGAAACTCAATTGTAAAGGCGATTAAAGAATGCATTATACAGATGTGGTCCACTCTGGGAAAAGATTTAATCAATCTAGTTCAGTACTTTTGCAGATATTAGTTCTGATTTGGGTAGATTAAATATTATGATTGAGCAGTTAACTTTAACTTGAATAAAAGCGCTACAGAAACAGGTTGAAAGGCAACAACTTAACATTAATGTGTGTAGATCCAGTTCCACAGATGCTCTGATGAGTAAAGTTAGATATAATTAGAAGACCAAAGTAGGATTTGATTCTATCAGGATTTTTATTTACTTGAACCAATGGTCTCTTTGTCAGAGCTGATGATGGAGTGCTGACTGTGTACTGGCATGCTCCTTAGACTGGTAAATGACTCATTTTTGTTGGATTTTCATTCCATTGCAAATCAGTGTATTTGTAAAAATTAAATAATGAAAAACAGCGGAGAAAAACAGCACAGAAAATAAAAGCCCAAATACATAATTAGGTTTAATGGACATACATATCTCATAGCTGCAATCATCATTGCTGTAAAATTTTTTGCTTATTTCTGGGTCTTACCTAGCAATGTTCAGGACTTCTAGTTCTGGCTCTGGACTCCTGGCAGTGATTGGGGGACCATGTGTAGTGCTTGAACAGCCTTGTGTAAGGTGAGCACTTTTAACTGCTGTACTATCTAGCCCCCTTTTTGAGAGGACTAAGGGATGCTTTTTGTTTTGTTTTGTTTTAGTTTTGGGCCACACCTGGTGGTGCTTAGGGGTTACTCCTGGAGCTGTGCTCAGAAATTGCTCCTGGGAGGCCAGAGAGATAGCATACAGATGGATGGTGGTTCAAATCCCGGCTTCCCATATGGTCCTCCGAGCTTGCCAGGAACAATTTCTGAGCACAGCGCCAGGAGTAACACCTGAATGCCCAAGGGTGTGACAAACAAACAAAAAAAATCAATCCTTGTAGGCTCCAGGGACCATATGGGATGCTGGGAATTGAACTCAGGTCCGTCCTGTGTTGGCTGTGTGCAAGGCAAATGGCCTACCTGTGTGCTATCTGTCTAGCCCCAGGAATTTTTTTTTGGGGGGGTCATACCTGGTGGCATTCAGGAGTTACTCCTGGCTCTGTGCTCACAAGTCACTCCTGGCAGGCTCAGGGAACCATATGGGATGCTGGGATTTGAACCCGGGTCCTATTTTTTCTAATAGGTTTTCCTCAGTTTCATACTTTTGTTGAGATTATTTTGGACTATGCCACATTTTCGGTGCAAAAACAGTATACATTCATAGGTATGAAGGAAGGTAATATTGAGTTCATTGAAGGATTTAAAGGGATAAATGCACTGATTCCAAAAAGAACTAACAAGACTGTTCAGAACAGTGTTCTTGCTATTAAACTTTAAAAGATATTTCTATTTGGAGGAGACATAGCCTGCTTGGCTCAGTGGCTACTCCCAGCTTTGTGCTTAGAATTAGTTCTGTTAATGTTTGGGGTATTCATATGGTGCTGAGGATGGAACCTGGGCTTCTTGCATGGCACTCTAGCCTGTTGGACTTTCTAGCTCTGTACTGCTTAATAGGCATTAAAAATACTATTTTTGTTTTGTTTCTGTTTTGGGGGTTACTTCTGTCTTTGAGCTCAGAAATAGCTCCTGGCAGGTTCCAGGAACTGTATAGGATGGCACCAATTGTCTTGGATCGACTGCATGCAAGGCAAATGCCCTACCGCTATGCTATCTCTCCAGCCCATACTATTTTGTTTTTATAGCAAGCTAAATGTGTCCAGGTACTGGAACATAGCCTTCCCTCACAGAAAAGAATTTTAAGAGGAGACAAACAGTGAAGTAAAAACAGATTTTATTTGAAGGTACTGAGGATAAGAAAGGGAAAGAATAGCTCCTGTGGGGCTGTCTCTTTGAGTCTCTACCCCATCCATGCCCTTGAAAAGCTGCTGCAGTTAAGTTGTAAGCCAACACTTCCCTAGACCATATTTTGGTTTTATTAATTCTTGAAAATCTCATTGCCAGGGGACCCCTATCCACCTACCTACTTTAGTATTAGACTATAATGTTGATTATAATAAGAAATGTGTTTCTATATTTCTGGCTTTCTTGTTTCCTAAGAAACTCATTGCTGGGGGCACCCTAACTGCGTGCTTCAGTATTATGGTGTCTAATAGGAAATATGTGTGTATATTTCTGGCACCGAGCGCCTGGAATCTTGATATTTCCCAAATAAAGAGAGTCTAAAAGGTATCTTTCATTATGTGAATTTCATTATGTGGATTTCAGTTTGTGAAGTTCCGAAAGCCGCTGGGTAACCTACGAAGGGTTCCGTACCTTAGCTGCTGGAGACAGTCAACTAGAACTGATGATTGAAACTTATCTGTGTAACGAAACACCAAAATATAGTTTGAGAGACATGCCAGCTCCTCTCTACCCATATACCTTGCCTTCTGCAACTCTTCTACCTGGCTATTTTGAGTTATATCTGTTATAAAATATCGGACTGTATAATACATGGATAGGGTGCCTACTTTGCTTATGGTTTAATCTTTACGACCACATATGGTCCCCTGAGCACCACCAGGAATGATTCCTGAGTGCAGAGCATTGAGTGTATCACCAGGTATGGCCTTAAGAATAAATTCAGTTATAATAACCAGTAATTAAGCACAGGGTTTCTTTGAGCAGTTCCAACAAGTTAATAGAGCCTTTGGAAGCTCTAGTCTATTGCTGGCAGATCAGAAGCCCAGGCAACAACCTGAACTTGGTAACTAGCATCTGAAAGTGAGGGATGAAGGAGATATAAGGACTGCGTTATGGGGTTGACCTTTGGGATCACATGCTATCTCCAGGTAGATAGTGTTGGAATTGAGTTGCATTGTTTAGTGTGACAAATGTCCTCCATTGAACCCCAAACCTTGCTCCTTCCAGGAGGGTTTGATTTTAGCCTTCTTGAGTCTTCTTTGAGTACTCTTTAATCAGTCTGCTGAGATATAATATAGCTGCTGCTCCTTACGTGGATTTAGATATTCCTCTTATTACTCTAGTTTCGTGTAACATTTATATTTAGCCTTTTCTGTTCAGGTCATTTTAAATACTTCTTCCTGACGGACCCTGACTAATACAGGTAGGAAATGGGTCATAAACTGAATGAACTACAGACACTGAACAGTGAGTGAATCAGGCCTATTAAGATAAAACAGTCCAAGTGGCCTTTTACATGGCAGTTAACCTTTAGCCTCCCCCATGGGGAAACCTAGAGAACTGTTAGCTGAAGAGTAAATGCCACACCTGCCTGATGTTGCCAGATATACCTACTTTTCAGAAGCTGAAAATCTGGATTTTGTTTTGTTGTTTGTTTTTGAGCCACACCAGTGTTACTCAGGGCATACTCCTGGCTCTGTGCTCGTGGTTCACTTCTAGTAGGAGGCAGGGGACCATATGCTTGCTGGGCATGGAAGGCGAGAGTCTTAGTTTCTGTACTATCTTCCCAGTCCTGGAAATCTGGCCTTTTATATGCCTCTTCTGAATTTCACTTCTTGGTTGCTAATTCATATATTCATTGTGTGAAACAAACAGATGCCTTATGTGAGTTGCCACACTAGAAAATTTGGACCCGAATTTCCCTGTTTCTGATGTTGGGAGAAGTGGAGAGTGAGAGAGGTGCTAGTCCTGAGAAAGAGAGTATGCTACTGATCCCCACAGTCTTCCTGGGAAGTGCCTGCCTCAGGGTGCGGAGTGGGTGGGGTTGACGGCCAAGTCTGCCATACTCACCTTGGGGTGTTGCCACCAGCCCTACCAGGAAGCCATCTAGCTGTAACTCTGGCCCTCTTGATCTTCAAATCTCCTTGGGAACTACTGTAGTCCTCACAGCTTCTCAGGGAGCCCTACCCTAGAGTTGCAGGAAAGGAAAGTCAGTCCTTGCTTCCAATTCCTGAGAAAGATAGTGAAGTACAACAGTTTTACTTAGCAATTCTGAAGGGCAAAAGAGAAAGTAACCCTTTCCAGAGAAAATTGGGTTTCTCCTGAATGACTTTAGGGGCTGGGTTGTATTGATGTTCTCCAGATTGTGTTGGCCTGGATTTCTCTGTAAACATGAGGTGCAGAGAGTATTATCAAAGGGGAAGAGCTTTGAATGTTGTCCATCTTTTTTATGTTCTCATCAGAGCCTTTTGTGAGCCTTTTGTTCCTGGGCAGCTTGAGGGAGGTGAGCTTTCTGGGAAGCCTAAACTCTTCAATTAGTCTAATCAGCCTCTATTCTTAGGTCCTTAAAGAAGGCCCACCCATTGCTTTGGAGGGGCTACTTTAGGACCGGTGATCCAATAAGTTCCTTAATTCTTGAAATCAATCTTGATTTTATTACTTCTGAGAATCTCATTGCCAGCCCCTGCCCACACATCTTGCCTGTCTGCTTCTAAGTTCTCTGAAAACTGGCAACAGCAAATTAGGAGTGTGGGAAGGTAGAGTTAAGTCAGGTAAGTCAGAGCACTATGAGGGGGCAGGGGCTGAAGACATTTCAGATTATTACAGCGCCTCACAACACAGTTGTTTTTAACAACTTAATAAGGGGGAAAACATCTATATCAACCTTAGGGCATTGTACTCTAATTCAGCCAGACTACAAGAATTATTTTTAATGATAATAGTTACCGTGTTAATTCACACACTGGCTGTGTTGGTTTTTACTGTAACCTTCAAAGTAATGCTTGTCCTGTTAGTAGATGAGGTAACTGAGCCTTGAGGTTTATTAACTTCAAAGCCTCTATTTAATAAAGACCCTTTAAGTAAGTGAATAGATTAAAAATAAAAAGCCTGGCTATATAACAGAAACTCTGTAGAACATTTAGGAAAAAATGATGCTCTGCAAACGTTTACTACACTGTTATCTCACTGTTCAGCAAAAAACGCCAATGACATTTTTGTAGGTATGCTTCCCAAGCAGTGCCCAGGAGTAGGGGATCCTCTCCTCGGCCAGTTTGTGTACGAGGTTCAGTGCGGCTCAAGCCCAGTAACGCTGGGGGCTGTGAGGGCTACACACAATGGCGCATAGGATGCCCTACAGAACTAGGGATGGAACCTGGGGTTTCAGAAATATACTCTAGCCCTTTGAGCTAGTTCCCTATCCCAGTAACAGTTTTATTTCTTTTTTGTTTGTTTGTTTTTGTTTTGGGGGCACACCCAGTGATGCTCATGGGTTACTCCTGGCTATGTGCTCAGAAATCGCTGCTGGTTCAGGGGACCTTATTGGATGCCGGGGATTGAACTCGTGTCCATCCTGGGTCAGTCGAGCACAAGGCAAATGCCCTACCACTGTTACTACCATGCCAGCCCCAACAGTTTTATTTCTAAACTATTATTTGTCTGCATGTTTAACGTGACTGAATATATGGTTTATATATTACTATACATTCTCCCACTTATAGGGTAGTATGTTGTATGTATTTTGTCTTAGTACTAAGAAATGGTTTTTGGGACTGAAGAAATAGAACAATGGTTAATGTATTTTACGTTGCAGACAGCCAACCAAGTCCAATCCCCAGCATTCAATATGGCCCCCTTCCGAAACCCTGTAGGATTGATCCCTGAGCTTAGAACTCATATAAAGTGTTTTCTAGGTTTTATTTAATTAATTAATTTATGTATTTTATTTAATGTTTTTAAAACGTTCAGTTATTTTCTGTACAGAAATTATATTTAACTTCTTTTCAGGTTTTTGCCATTAGGTGAATATTCTGTGTCTAAAGCTATGATTGGATTTCAGATTCTTTCCTCAATGCTAGAATGAGAGGTTAAAAGGACAGAAATGTTCTTAACTAGGTTCTTAGTCTGTTTTCTAACAACTGCAAATGATGTTATAGTCTCACAAATACTAAGTATTCACATTGTTAATTTAAAAACTGCTAATTTGGGCCGGAGAGCTAGCATGGAGGTAAGGTGTTTGCCTTGCATGCAGAGAACAGTGTTTCGAATCCCAGCATTCCATATGGTTCCCTGTGCCTGCCAGGAGCGATTTCTGTGCATAGAGCCAGGAGTAACCCCTGAGTATTGCTGGGTATGACTCCAACCACCCCCCCCAATCTGCTAATTTGATAAAGGAGAATGCTTTTAATTTTTTAGTTCATTTGACTAAGTATATACTATTTATTGCCAGGATTTTTCTAGGTCTTTTCCCAAAGGGTTTTTTGTTTATTTTTTATAGACATATCAAATAATGCTAGGAGTTTCCATTTGTTTTTTAATTCCCTTTGTGTTTTGATTTTTTTTAAACTTTATTTTATTGGATTGATTGGTTTATGAGATGCACCTAACGGTATTCAGGGGTTACTGCTGGCTCTGCACTCAGAAATCACCCTTGGCTGGATGGGGGACCTTATGGGATGCCTGGGTCCCTTCCAGGTTGGCCACATGCAAGGCAAATGCCCTCTCACTGTGCTATCTCTCCAGCCCCTCCCTTTGTGTTTTGAAAGAACACATTAAAAAAAAAAATCAACATATCTTATTTTCCAAGATTGGGGAAGTATTGCTTGTTATTACATCCCAGGAGTTGTAAAGTAACTCTTAGTTCTTTTATGTTTAGGAAGGACTTAGACCAAAGGTACAACCAATTTGCCATCTTGTCAAGGATGGGAAGAAATGGCATTAATAAAGTGGTGCCCGTTGAGACCAACTAGGACTTTTGAGAAGTCTTTCTGTGGAGTGAGCTGGGAAAGAGGAAGCCAATATGCCCCCTGGCAAAATGGCCTGGACTGGAGCAGCTCTCTGGAGCCTTCCTTATCCAGGAACTCGGACTTGGGAGCTGGACTTGGGACTGCTGCTTTTGTTGGTGAGCTAGCTGCCTCTGGCTCTCTCAGCATGCTATGGTTCCTCTGAGCTGAGTGTGAGCACCACACTCCCTGCCATAGTGCAACAATTCTTTTTTTTGGGGGGGGGGCCACACCCAGTGACGCTCAGGGGTTGCTCCTGGCTACGCGCTCAGAAGTCGCTCCTGGCAGGCACGGGGGACCATATGGGAACCGGGGGATCGAACCGTGGTCCGTCCTAGGCAAGGCAGCAGGCACCTTGCCTCCTGCGCCACCTCCCTGCTCAGTGCAACAATTCTTCAGAGGAAGACCTGCCCAGGGTTATCTAGCTGCCACTACAGGAAACGTTTAGGTATCTTGTTGGTTATTAGGACACAAAGAACAATGTTGGTATTTGAATTTTCTTCATTACCCATTATTAACACTCGATGAAGTGGGTACTGATACTGGGAAGTGTTTCCTTGAAGCAGGTTTGTTTATAAGAAAGGAGCTGGAAGCCCAGGTTTGATTCCTGCCACTTTACTGAGCACTAAGTTCCTAGATTACTATGAGGTGTGACCCAGAAACAGACAAAAGTATCAGGAAGGCTTTGTTGTTTCAATAGGAATTACTCTGATATTTCTTCTCTTCAATGTGCTCATCTTTTTTTTTTTTTTTTTTTTAGCTTTTGCAGGGGAGGGAGCCTTTGAGGTGGTGCTCCTAACAAGGTGGCCTGGTGCTACTGGAGGCCAGTAGGGCCCCACCTGCCAGGCTTGGTGGCTTCTAGTGCTAAGCTTGGCAGGTGGTATTAGGAATCACACTCAGGGCCTCACACTTACCAGGCATACTCTCTTTCCTCTTTGAGCTGTCTCTGTGGTGAAGTGCTTACTTAGAGGCAGAGGCTCTCAGACATTATTTGTCCGACTGTCCTTTTCAGAAAAAGAAAATTTTCAGCACTCACCCCAGTAATCTTTTCTTTTCTTTTTTTTTTTTTTTTGGACACATCTGGGTTGCTCAGAGGTTAATCCTGACTCTGTACTTAGGAATTACTCTTGGTGGGCTCGGGAGACCGTATGGGGTGCCAAAGATTGATCCTAGGTTGGCCATTTGCAAGGCAAATGCCTTATTTGCTGTTCCATCTCTCCAGTCCTTGAAACCTTCTTTCTTTAAGCAAAAAGAGTCTCCAGTTGAAGCTGAGGCTCCCGTTGTTCCTTAGATTGTTCCATTTCCACTTTCTCCCCACCTCATATGGTATGACCCACTTTGGGAAACAGGCAGAGGCAGAGCTTTTGACTAGATCAGTCAAAACTTTTGGTTGGGTGTGTGGGTGGAGAATCTACACCCAGCAGTGGTTCTCAGGGCTTATACCTGGCTCAGTGCTCAGGGATCACTCTTGGCAAGGCTTGGAGGTACCAGTGATTGAACCTAGGTTAGCAGTGTATAAGGAAGTACCTCCCTCACCTACTACTTCTCTGTTCCCTAGATCGTCTTCTTAAAGATTAATCTTTAATTTTTTTGAAGGGAGTCAAAGGCCTACTTTCAGCTTAGTATTTAAAATAATTATGATACAAAAATACATAAATCGATTTTGTTTTGGTTTTGTTTTGTTTCAGACCACACCCAGCAGTACTCAGAAGTTGCAGGGGTTACTCCTGGCTTTTTGCTCAGGATTCACTCCTAACAGACTTGGGGAGACCATATAGGGTTCCAGCGATAGAACTCAGGTTAACCACTTGCAAGACAAACATTCTACCTGCTGTACCATCTTGAGCCCCTAAAATAAACTTTTCAGTATTAAATGTTTTAAAAATTAATTGACTTATAGGGACTAAAGAGATCCTGGTATGTCAGGTATTTGCCTTGCATGTGGCCAACTGGGTTTGATCTCTGGCATCCAATATTGTCCCTGAGCTTGCCGGGAGTGAATCCTGAGTGCAGAGCCAGAAGCCCTAAGCACAAGCATGGTCCCAAAACCAAAATAAAATAATAAAAGTATTGACATATTTGATTGAGCTAAACAGTGTGCTGGCTATATTAGCAAGCGAAGAAAAAATAATTTTAATCTCTTGGTATCTGCCAAGAAAATTCAACTGACTGACTTCTTTGTTTTGTGCTAATAGTAATGGCCTTGAGTACAGTTACTGCTTTCATGAATATGTCTGGTTGGTTGGGTTTGACTCTGTCAAGTTACAGCTATGACACTGTGAAATGAGCTGACACAAACTGGTGATGCTACAGTTCACCTATCTTAGGCAATTATTTCATTTTTCTGATAGAAATCATTGCTTTGGAAATTCTTTGCAGCTTGAACATTAAGACTCTAGTTTCATCATTTAACTATACTCTTAGTGAATTACTCTAGCAAAATAGAGAAATCTATCAGCATTTTGTTAGTTTTGATATATACAGTTTGGGTGTTGAATATCAGATTGAAAGTGTGTGAAAGAAGTCATTGATATAGTATGATAATGGAATCCTCATTGTACAGGTACTTGGAGTCATTATGATACAGATAGTAACATCGGGATAATAGTTTTATAGATTATTCTTGTTTCTTCAAGTAGCAACTATTTCAGATACCTGAAACAAATTAGAGTCTAAAGCAATTTAAAGTAAATATCAAGGACCATGGAGGTGCCTAGCATGTACGAGGCCTTGAATTCAGTCCCAAAGCACCACCTGGCGTGGTTAGGCATGGTTAGGCCCAAGCATCAAACTCAGTTTTGTTTCACTAACCCAACTGCCCTTGCCCCTTTACCAGCAGTAAAAGGTGTGACCTATATATTAAAAAAACAAAAACAAAAACCCTGAATCTACCTGGTAGTGATGCTGCTTGTAAACCACTGAATTGTTTTCCCTAAAAGTTTCTGGGGAGGTAGAGAGGTGATTCAGTGGGGCTCAAGTTTGTGTTTTGTAGTTGTGAACCTGGGTTTAATCCCCAGCATTGAATGGTCCCCCTGACCCCTGTGCATAGTGCCAGGAGTGTCCCCTGAGTACCACTAGTGTGAACCCCCTAAAATACACTGCTTCTGTAATACTGGCCACTATGAAAAAAGTAAACACTTGTGAAGTTGATAAAAAAAAATATTTTTAGGATAAATAATGTTTTTGTTTTTGTTTGGCAGGACACACCTGACAAGTACTTTGATCTTACTCCTGACTCTGCATTTTGGGGCTCATTCCTGGCAGGACTTGTGTCCTGAGTAGTGCTATGTAGTGCTAGGGATTGATCATGGATTGGCCGTGTCCCAGGCAAGCACCATATCTGCTGCTAATATCGCTCTGGCCCCAAGATAATAATCCTTATATCACTTTGCAGAAAGATTATTGAAATAATGAAATTAATGAAATTAATTCAATAATTAATGAATGAATGAAATTAATAATTAATGCTTAATTAATGAAATTATTGAAATAATGACTGAACTAGATTTTGAACTCCCTTAAGAAAATGTCATTTAGGGCCAGAGAGGAAGCATGGAGGTAGGACTTTTGCCTTGCATGCAGAAAGATGGTGGTTCGAATCCTGGCATCCCAGATGGTCCCTGAGCCTGCCAGGAGCGATTTCCGAGCATTGAGCCAGGAGGAACCCCTGAGTGCTGCTGGATGTGACCCCAAAACAAAACAAAAATATGTCATTTAAAATATTTGTGTTAATGAGACAAATGCTAGCTTTAACTCACATTTACTATGGTAGAATCTTATTATGGTCTTTATTATGAATACTTATATAGTCCTTGAGTAAAATCATAAATCTCAAATCAGTTAACTACTCTTAAGTGCTCAATTATATTTAAAAAATAGGACTGCA
>PVKC010042704.1:0-12305 GCA_004027635.1 Crocidura indochinensis | reverse complement strand
TCTTTCTTTCTTTCTTTTTTATTTTTTTTTTTGATTTTTGGGCTAGACCCGTTGTCACTCAGGGGTTAATCCTGGCTATGAGCACAGAAATTACTGGCTTGAGGGACTGTATGGGATACTGGGGATCGAACCATGGTCCATCCTAGGCTAGCTCATATAAAAAAGATGCCCTACCACTTGCGCCACTGCTCCAGTCTGATCTTCCTACTTTCTAAGACAGGAAACATTCCTAATTTGTTCATAACCTCCCAAGCACTTTCTCCAAATACTAATTAATTGAGAAATTATGTGACTTTACTTATAAAAGTGTTGTATTTCACAACATAAAAAAATTGTTTCAGTTCAAGACCTTATTAGCTCCTCCATAGATGCTTATCAATTCTTCACTCTTCTTTTTTTATTTCTGTCTTTCAATCCAGCATTACCTCCCCAAATAGAATTTTCAATAACATGTCCATAATAAGATATTACTCAGTTTAGATGCACTATACAAAAAATAGTTCAGTGACTGAAAAATATTTGTAAAACATATTATATTATGTACATCTCTTTCAGTCTTATAATCCATATTGGCATATGGTGGGTTATTTGAATTACTGCTTTATAAAGATATGTTTAGCTTTGCTTAATTTAGCATGTCCCAAATTTGTTTGAAAATTAATGTTGATTTTTTTCTATAATACCTATCAGTAGTATAAGAATAAGTGGGTTTTTAATGTACTTTAATCAATATTTTCCTAAATCATGACAGACTTTCACATTTTCCATCCTTTAAAAACTAATGGCTTAAATCTAGCTGTAAAATGATGCCCAAGTTCTGTGACTTAAAAACAAGCAAGATTTCATTGTTTAATTTCAGTCTTTGTTTATGTATAGCAAATCACATATCACACCTAGACACTGTCCTACCTAGAATTTATATTTACTATTCTCTCTAGAGCTAATATCATTTTACACATATGTACAGTTATTCCATTAGTTATTATGACTTATTTTTAATTTTTTTGCTATATAAATCTTTAAGCACCATGATTACAAGCATGATTGTAGTTGGGTTTCAGTCATAAACAGAATACCCCCCTTCACCAGTGCAACATTCCCACCACCAATGTCCCCTCTTCCCCTGCTTATATTCGAGACAAGCATTCTACATTTCTCATTCTTTAACATTAATTCTTCTAAATTAATTCTTCTCTGACAAATGTTTATAGTTTTAATTCCTTTTAAAATATTATGTTATTAATATTTACCCTTTGTATAGTAAAAATTTTAGCTTTGTATGGATAACAGAGTTACAAATACTTTCCAGTATCTTGTTTACTGATATATGTTTATTCAGAACAAGGTCCACTACTGAATAGGTACGATGTCTAATTTTACATGTCAACTTGGTTTATCCACAGTCACCAGATATTTTGTCATACACAGGTATATTTGTCACCATAAAGTATGTTTAGATCAAAGTAATTAATATTAAATATACTATGAATAAGTCAAGTGCCCTCCCATGTTGTAGATGGACTCATTTTATCAATAGAAGACTTTAAGAGGAAAAAACTGATAAGCCTATGGAAGAGAGAAGTCTACCTCTAGATTGCAAAGTGCTAGATTAGCATACTTCTAATGGGGATCCAGAGAGTTGGCCTGCCCTGATGATTTCAGAAAAGTTGGGTTCCATGATTTTATGAACTAATTCCATAAATTAAAGTGCCTGTTTATGGAGCTGGAGCAATAGCACAGCAGGGAGTGGGTTTGCCTTGCATGTGGCCAATCCATATTTAATCCTCAGCATTCCATAAGGTTTTCCCAACTTGTAAGAAGTGATTCCTGAGTGCAGAGCCAGGAGTAATGCCTGAGCGTTGCCAAGAAGCAATATATATATTGCTTATATATATTATATATATACATACATATATATAAGCAATATATATACATACATATATATGTATATATGTACATATACATAAACATATGTGTATATATGTATATTTTATATATATACTATATATATACTATAGATTACTTTTACTTATTTTAAATATCTATATTTAAATATCTATATTTTACTTATCTTTATATATTTTTATTACCTAGCAATCCTATTCATACATACATTCCTTATATATACTAATTATCATACTTTAATAGATTATTCTATATAATTATAATATATTGTTTATATGATTATAATTAATTATATATTATATATGAAATATATAAAGCACTGTCTAATCTGGAGTGATATCTGTTTCATAGAGTTATAACGGCATTAATATCTATATAGCGAATGGCTGGATGTGTGCTTATATCTACAATTTCTATAGATTTGTATATCTAGGTTTCTATTCTATTTTTCCCATTTATATTAAAGGAAAAAAGCTAAAGTTAAATTCTAGTTATATTTTTCATTGAAAAACCATAATATAGAACTCAATAACTATTAAAGGAATAATTATTTTATCATTTTTATCTATAGATATGGTTTCCTTAATAGAATAAACTCTTGGAAGTATCTATATTTTACTTATCTGTGTACATGTTCATTACCTAGCAATCTTATCCAAACTTCCATTCCTTAGTCATTAATTTGCTTATTACTACTTCATATCACATCATAAATCATACAAAAGAGATGCCTCTATTCTCTTTAGGCCTCTAGTTTTATATCCCCCACCCTGCACTCCTTTAATTCAATCTATTGAAAATTCAATTTAAATATAACATTTTTTATGAATAAAAGCCATTTACATAGTTAGCAGATGTCAACTAAACATCTACCAGGTACCAAGCATACAAGTGTGTGTTTATTGAATAAACATATGGGTTTCTAAAAAATAGTCAAATAATGCAAAAATAATAATAAAATAATAATAATAAATAATGCAAAACTATTAAGAAAAACATACTCAATCGAATTAAAGTTGTTGTAGTTCTTAAAATTAATGGCACCAAAATCACAAAACTGCATACATATATTGATTAGAATCAGTAAGAAAAATAAAAGACATTTTTGCAATAATCCTCACAGACAAAGAGAGGAGTGCTGAAAGGTCCAGCTCATGACATGAAGCGAACAATGTGAATGAATGAGGGAAGTAGAAAGCCTGTTTAGAGTACAGGTGGGGGTGAAGTGGGGAGGTGGGAGATTTGGGACTTAGCTGATGGGAATGTTGCACTGATGAAAGGGGGTGTTCTTTACATGACTGAAACCCAACTATAATTATATTTGTAACCAAGGTGTTTAAATAAAGATATTAATAAAAAAAATCACTTTGGTCACATCTAAAGTGTGGTTTACAATCAACCTAAGGACTCCAGAACTAAAAAGAACTCAAAAAGTTGCATTCCTATGAATTTAAAAAGTCAAGATCATGCAGGGAATGAGAAGTGGACAAGGTCAAATATGAGTATTGCAATTTGGACGTTTTAAGAAAATTGGCAAAGAATGCCATTTTCACACCTCATCTATAATTTCATTATCTATCAAAGGTGTTTAGTCCAGGGTAAGTGTCATCATGAGCTCACTAACATTTTATGTAGAGGGTAAAGAGCAGTTTTCTCTGCTCCTGCCATGAGCTGAGAGGATTTATAAGGATAACAGAGATCGACAGCTTGAAAAGGTCACTTGTGCAGTCAGTCTACCACACTTCATCTTGCTTCCATGTCCTAATAAACTCAGATGCTGTCTGAGACCCTGAGAGCCTATCCATATTCCCTGGGACCCCAATGGTTCTCTCAGTGATGTAGGAGCACCCCTCACTTGCCAATTTTGGTAGCTAAAGCTACAGCAGGCAAATTTCTATCTCTTGTCCAACCTGTCAGACTGAGTATGAGTCATAAATTATATTTTTCCATTTACAGTCAGAAAAAATATCCTCTTTGATGATAATAAAACCAGTGGACCAGATTCTGCCCTTCGTTACTAATGTGCAAATTCTGCTGAAGTCAGCAGAAGTTAAGGGCATGCAACTTTGGGCAGAATGTATTCAACTTTTTTTTTCTTCTTGCTAGATTTTTATTACCTAACATCTTTCTGATTCCTCTGGATTGCACAATAAGGAAAGGGTGGCCTAGTTTGGGTAAAATAAAAACTGACCCAAACCACTGACCTAAATCCTGCCTTTGAAATTTAAAATTACATTTACTAGGAAGGAAAATAGTTTTTTGAGTGTGGGTGGTTTTCTTTTTCAAAACCCATTTTCAAATATTGACCTCCTGAATGCTATCATACCAGTTTGGATTGGAAAACACAAGGGTAGGTAAACATTTTTTTTGCAAGCTGGGTGGGGGGAGGCCATCCTTTCTGAATTCATTATCTGCAGAGAAGCAGGAAATACCGAGAACTTTTTTAGTCCCCAAAGATTTTCTTGATCACATTGCCAGATTCTACTTGGAGAGTAAATTTCCCAATTTCGTGAGACATTGAGACTTTTTATCTTCCTATTTTAAGAGTTGAACTCTGGTGATAGAGAAAAGGTTCCTTGGGGCAAATTAGGGGGCCCCACACTTAGCTGCAGCACAGACACCAGCTCTTAGCTTAATATAATGACTCAAAAACGACATAAACCTTGCAACCCTTCATTTGTTCCTGAGATTCCTTCTAAAGTTTGTCTTTTCAGGTAATATGCCACCTTAAAAGCACTCTGTAAAATTACCTAGGCTTTCTTTTTTATCATATGCTAGCTATATACACAATTATTAATCTATTCCTTGTCTTGGTTTCAAGCACTCACCAAATGCCACCTGACGTAGGCATATTTGGGGGCTACAGCAAAAGCACAGTAGGTAAGGTTCTTGACTTGCATGCAGCAGACCCAAGTTCAATTCAGAGCACCCATATGGCTCCCTGAGCCCTGCCAGGAGTCATCCCTGGGCACAGAGCCAGGAATAAGTGCTGAGCACTGCTAGGTGTAAACAAAAGACTAATTTAAAAAAGAAAAAAGACCTGACCATATTTTGAAGAGCAAAAAAGGCTAGGCTTTTGAGGCAAAAGTCTCTATATATTACATTACACTGTCCTGTATTCTTTTGTATACTTAATTATATAAAGGTATATAATTATGCTTTATTTAACTTACTTTATTAAAATTGAGTTCATTCACTCATTTTTTTCACAAACACCTGACCTGATAGCTTCAAAAGAAATATAGTGCATTGTGTTGATTTAATATCAGTGCTAAGGTTTAAATCCCAAGTTTTAGTTGATACTCTATCAATTTCAATTCGGTGATGTTGAATAAGCATTGTGCCTCCTTAAGCCTATTCTATAGAAGGCCAGAGAGATAGCATGGAGGTAAGGCATTTACCTTACATGCAGAAGGATGGTGGTTCGAATCCCAGCATCCCATATGGTCCCCCAAGCCTGCCAGTGGCATTTCTGAGCATAGAGCCAGGAATAACCCCTGAGCGCTGCCGGGCATGACCCAAAAACAAACAAACAAAAAAAGCCTATATTATAAAATGGGCTCATGGTACTCTCTATCAAATATTCTTCTGAGGATTAAGTCAAATATATTGAAGTACTTTCTGTTGTGATTGACACATTTTATATTTGACTAACCTACCATACACCTCATAGCTCTTCACTTGCTTTTGAGATGGAATAAATATACATTCAACATGACTTAAATAAAGAAATCAATGAACAAGTTAGAAATTAACAAAGGAGAAGACTGGAGTGATAGTATAAGTGGGAAGGGCATTTGACTTACATCAAGCAAATATAGGTTTGATTCCCAGCACCATCTAAGTTTCCTAATCTGCCAAAAATAAAGAATCAGAAATAAGTTTTGAGCATTGCTGTTTGTGTACTTTATCCCCTACCCCAATTTATAAGGAGGAAGCAGGAATACATGAACCTTCAGTCATTTGAAGATACTTGAAGGGTTAAAATGGGAAATACATAAGATGTTATGAAGCAGGGCTAGAAAGATGGTACAGGAATTAAGACACTTGCTTAGTGTGCAGCAGACCCCAGTTAAAATTCTAAACACAGCCTATGGTCTTGTGAGCACCACTAGAAGCAGAGAATCAGGAGCAATCATTGAAAATTATCAGAAAGAGACAATAAAACAATACATTTACTTGAATCAATTAACCCCCATTTTTGTTCTCAGCACATTTTCAAAAATTTATCACATTCGGTACAACACTTGAAGAAAATAAGCCTCCAAACAGTAGTATAGTAGCAATAATTGAGAATAACAATCATTCATAATGTCAATACCATGCTGTGATCCTCTCTGTCTCTTGGTGCTGTTTAAGTAAAACTATGCACATCCTCTTTTATTCTTACAAAGTCAACATATGTCCCAATGAAAATGTAACTTATCTATCTAGCTGACAGATTGTTTCTTTGGGTATCTGACTTCATTTATATCATGTTCTAGCTCATGCTATATCATAAAAATAAAATTTTATCAGAATCTTACTATATAGGTATTATGTTCCTAAGTACATAAATCCATGTATTTAATCCCTTTATCTCTATGATGTACATATTACCTCTGTGGAAATAGCTAACATCAAATTGAATCAAATAATTTGGTTAAGCTCAAAGAAGAAGGAAAAGCTCTAGTGATTATTGAAGTTCAGATGGGCATCTCCAGTATTCTTTTTTTGTGTGTGTGTGGTTTTTGGGTCACACCCGGCAGTGCTCAGGGGTTACTCCTGGCTCCATGCTCAGAAATTGCTCCTGGCAGGCACGGGGGACCATATGGGACACCGGGATTCGAACCGATGACCTTTTGCATGAAAGGCAAACGCCTTACCTCCATGCTATCTCCCGGGCCCCATCTCCAGTATTCTTAACCTCAGGCTCATATGCCACACAAAACACTATAGCTTTGCTTACCTAGCACAGACAACACAGAATCAGCATTTGCACATCACGCTGCAGCTAAGTTAACTTTCTATATTAGAAGAATATGGCCCTATATGAGCTAAGCTTTTCACGCAAGGTATAAGATCTGCTGGTAGAAACACAGCTCCTGAAGGCAAGTTCTTCTAAAATCACAAATACAACAAAGGTCATCAGGCCATGCTGAGAAACTGGGGCAAAAAAAAAATGACAACCTTCTTAAAAAAGTAATTCCAAAGGGAAATGTGGTTTGTTATGAGATCTCAGCTAAATACCTATTTCTACTGGGATGCTGTGGGCCTCTCTTCAACCCATTTTCCAAATATTCTGCCAATGGGCCAGACCTACAGATAGTATTGTGGAGCATAGCAGAGTTTCTTAAAACCTCCCTGTTAAACTTTCCAACCTCGAAGCAATTCCTTCATGGTAATCTATGCTTAAAAATAAACATAAGCACAACAGTCACTGAAAGAAAGGGCAGCAGTTATTGAAGGGCAAAAAGAACTTCCTAAGACCTCCCAGTTAAATATTAAAACCTCTAAGCAATTCCTCTCCCATGATAATCTATGCTTTAAAATAAGCATCAGCATGACTGTCTCTGAAAGATAGGGCAGTAGATGTTGAAGAAAATTTCAAATTTGAAGAACAATATTATGTTCTTTTCATTATGTTCTGAGTTCAGACCTATCTATCAATTGGCCTTCTCCATGCTGATAAAGCCTGTGGAATTTTGCTCCGTCATATTTTTCTGTGTGAGCACGAACTGGTTAATATAGCTCTCCACTTTGATTAATTTTCCCAGTATTGAATAGATATCAAAGTTACCATCCATTTTCCATTTCCTTTACAATAATAGTAAGATTTGATAACTGCTGTCCACTGAAAACTTAAAGAACCACAGAAATTATACACTATGCCACATTTGAACAAACTGTTAGTTCTGAGAGCAGGAGACAGAACTCAGTGGAATGAGGGTTTGATTTATTAGTACAAGATTCAAGTTGTACCCCAGCTATATCACATAGCTTCCCTATGATCACAGAGATGGAATAAGCAACTAAGCACTGCCAAATGTAGCTTAAACATTTTTTAAAATTCTTAATTAGTGCCTGATATGCCTTTGATATTAACCCCTTATCAGATGATTGATGAGTAAATAATTTCTCCCAATCTATGGACTAATTTTGTAACCTGGTCATCATTTCCTTTGAGGTGCAGAAGTTTCTTAATTTAATTCAACCCTATTTCCTTACCTTTGCTTTCACTTGCTTGGTCAGTGGTATTTCCTCCTTGACAGTGCCTTTAGCTTCAATGTCATATAGAAGCAGAATGATGGGAGGCATATGGGATAGATGGTGGGTGGGCAATGGTGGAGAAAAGTGACACTGCAAAGAAATTAGTATTCCTGGGATCCAGCCATGAATAACTTTGCTATTTCATGGTGACTATATAAAAATAAAATTAAAAAATATTTTAAGTTAACTCTCCTAAAATGTGAAGACTAGATTATATACTAGTTAAAATGAGGGAAACAAGCCAGAATGTTTATTGCTATAATTTACATTTTCTCAAAAGAGCCATACTCAGTAATAGGGTTAACTTCTCTAAGGGATGAAATGGAAATTCCTGAAACATCTTAGAATGTCTTAAAATAATTTCAATTTTATTTACTGTTTTTACCTCTAGAGATGACCCGGGTGACACATTCATCTTTTCTTCTAACTGAAGAGATCGTGGCCCACAAAAAAGAGAACTACTTGATACATTAGGAAAATGAGTATCGGATTGCTTTTTCTCTCCTCACATAATCAGCATTCCAGAAAAACATGTAGTTCTAAAAGAAAGCAGAATGATTGGAGAGTGCCAATTCAGACCCAATCCTCAGCCTCACATCCCATTAGAATACAAAATATACTGAGAACAGTATTAACAGAGCAAAAAGTATTAAAGAACTTTATGTTTAATGCTAAGCTTCAACTATCCTCAAGTTTCATTCAAGAAAAAGTAACTTCCTAAGAAAATTGTTTGAATGTAACTACATCTCTCATAGCTATTTACTCTAGAAAACTAGCACAGTGTAAATATACCAGAAGAGGGTAAAATTTGTCCAAATTATCATCATCTCATACCTGGACAACTGCTCTATCTGCCACTGCCATTCCCACTCTATTTCTTTTCATAGTGACGAGGGTTGTTTTTGCAGATACTATATCAGATCCTACTGCTGCCCTACTTAAAACCAGCCCATGTTTTCCTATTGCTCTAATCTAGTAATGCAAATTCCTTTGCACAGCTCTTTTAACCTAGGAAAATCCCACTCACTCTTCCATATCAAATCTTCCCTTATTTTTCATTTAATAACAGAGTTATTTGTGGTAGTTATCATTTGCCAAAAATTGTTTTAAGTATTTGGACACAAAACAGAGCACCAGCCCTCTCCCCGAGACCCCCCCAAAAAGAGTTCATGAAGCTAATGTTTTAAAAGATCTAGATAATAGCAAACTAAATAAAATTTGAATAATATAGTCATTTAAGATGTTTCATTTTATTTTGACAGATTTTGACAAACTTTGAAAATATTTGACAACATTTTATTTTGATGTTTAATTTTATTTTTCTTATGAAAAATATTCTTAAAAGGACGACTCATAAATAAAGAAAGGCATATGGTGAATGGCAGGTTATATGACTATTCAAGAGTATTCCAGGTCTATGGAGATCCAAGAATGGGATGTCTGAATAGGCTAAAGAGCTGCTTTAACTGAAGTGGTCTGATGTGGAGAACATTTGGAAGAGATGAGGTTATAAAAGATGCTCTTTGACCTTATTCTTACTGAAATAAAACCTGGGAAGCCTTTATCTGCTGGATGATATGACCTCTCCTCACCTATGAAAGGATCAACCATGTCAGGGACTTGGTATGGTGATAGAGCACAACCTTTGCATGTATGAGATACTGGATTTGAAAATGAGGACCACTAAAATAACAAAATACTATTAATGAAAGAATGAATTACTTCATTGTTCTGTAGAGAAAATATTTGCCTTTTCTGTGTCTTTATTTTTGTTTGTTTTGAGTTTATATCCAGTAGATCTCAGAACTTACTCCTAACTCTGTGCTCAGGAACCATTCCTGGTTGTGTTCAAAGGACCACAAATGATATTGGGGACCAAATCCTGGTCAGCCACATGCAAGTCAAGAGCTTTACCCACTATTTGTCTCTCATATGAAGCAATACATTGAAGGATAGTTATGAATTGATTGATTGCATCCTTTTAAAATTTTTAGGTTGAAGTCCTACCTCCTAATAATACTGTATTTGCAGATAAGGAAGGACTTTGGGAAGATAATAAAGTTAACTGAAGCTATAAGTTGGGATTTGAGATAATAGGTTGGAGCTATTACCATAAGATATGTCAAACTGATACAAAAACAGACATCAGAGAAAGAAGACACACCACAAATGTGGCAAGAATCTGCCATGTTTGGCACCTTCTGAGTCCCCAAAACTTTAAGAAGTTAATTTATATTTTTGTTATCCATTTTATGATATTTTTATGGCAAAGCATCTTATAGCACCACAGTATAAGACTCTTTCAAGCATATAAGCATCCTTCCTAGCACTTAATTTATTAAAAATAATTTGCAAATACAAATACTTACCAGTATGTATATTTGCTTCAAATATTCACTCAACTGTAAGTTTTAATAGAGGCTAAGCTCTGAGTCTCCTATTTACCTCTCTACCTGCATTTCCAATTATTGTACCTGTGGATGTGAGCTGTAGGAAATACTGCTGAATGATAATTGGGTGAACTTGTTATTCTTCAGAGAAGGACACACCTTAGCTTTTAGAAAGTTGCTTTTGGATTAAAACCATTTTTTATTGTTTCTTAACCTCCTATAAGCTATTACTACAATACTTTATATTATCAGCTTTCTTCTTTGCATTCCTTTCCAACTGTTGCCTCTGTTTTTATGTTAAAATTTTTAATTGAGACACATCAGCTTAACTGCATGTACATAATCTAGATAAACAAAACACGAGAACAGATAAATTCTTGTGAATGCAAACTCTTAGGCTCAGACTAAAGAAATGAGATCAGATGGAGGGATCAAATTGGGGATGGAGTCTCCTGGACTATCGTGGAAGAATTTTGGTACTTTTTTGGTGAGTGTGGAATGATAATATATATATATGTATATATATATATATATACATACATATATATTTGAACTCTTTTTTTAATATACAGCCATTTATATATCTACAAAACCAAGGTTGGTATACAAGAATAAATCTGAGTTACTTACTTCAAATTTTCAACAGACTATACTATACTACACTACACTATACTAAACTACACTCACTACACTACACTACACTACACTACACTACACTATACTATACTACTCTAACAAACTATACTATACTACATATATTCTATTCAACTCTACTATAACACTTAATGGGAGTTCAATATAAAAATAATATATACTTAATAAAAGTTCAATGTGAAAATTATACATACATATTTAAACCAAAGTCAAGTGCCTTTCATTTCTAATATATATTTTTACTGGAGACAACATTCTGTTAGAACCCAAATCACTCCAAAATGTAACTGATGTGTAAGAGGTTGCAATTATAAAGTTTAGGTGATTTCAATGTATTTTTGTATGAGTTTCCTATGACAACCATAACAAAGTACCACACATTGGGTGGCTTAGACAGAAATCTACTGTCCCATATTTGTGGAGCTAGAAGTTCAAGATCAGGTGTCAGAAAAGCAAGCTGGTTCCTTCTGAGGTCTGAGAGAAAGAATTTGTTCATTTCCCTTCCCTAGCTTCTGGTGGCTTACTGGCAACTTTGGGCATTCCTTGGTTTGTAGAAACATCACCCCAATCCCTCCCTTCATCTTCATGTGGTACTCTTCCTGTGAGTATCTGTGTCCTAATTTCCCCTTTTATAAGATTCCAGTTGTGTTGAATTAGGACTCTGCCCTACTCCAAATGACCTAATCTAAACAAACTACATTAGAAATGAATTTGCAAATAAATTCATAGTCTGAGATAGTGGGGAGTACGCCTTCACCAATCTCTAAGGGAACACAATTCAACTCAGAATCACTATTATCTAAAGTATAAGTAAGAAGCTCCTCTAAAAGACTCTTCTACCTTTCATCCTGTAATAACTACTTGTCTTTGATAAGTGTGGGGTTGAAAGTTGAAAAAAATAGTGGAATTCTGCATTCTAGAACTTTCTTAAGAAAAACACTGTGGTGTCGGCAAGAAAACACTAATTTAGCAGGAGTCATAAAGTCCAAACCTCATCTTCTATGTCTGATAACATTGATCCAGCTCATCTTATAGAGGTTACAGTGGGTTTCCATATATATAAGAAAAATAAAATAAAATCACTGGTTTTCCAATTCTTCCCAGGAG
>PVKC010042703.1:0-11911 GCA_004027635.1 Crocidura indochinensis | reverse complement strand
CTGGAATCGTGCCTAAAATTAAAAACAACATACAAACCTGACTTACTCAAACTTTCCAAGGAAATGCAAGGCCAATGTTCACATTAGTGTTTGTGACTTTGCCATTGTCAGGATGTAATTTTCCCTACATTGTAAGGCAAATTTTATGGAATTTAACGTTATCAATAAATAATATCATTCGAAAGTGTTTGTTTTATTAGTTGTGCTATTTGTATTCTCTTGACCTATGTGGATACTTGCATGCAGAATATTCTCAACAAACACTTATTGAAACTAAAATCACTGTACCATCCTATGCATTTTCGATTTTAAAAATGTGGCTCTCGGGGCGGAGAGATAGCATGGAGGTAAGGTGTTTGCCTCTCATGCAGAGGTTGGTGATTCAAATCCCAGCATCCCACGAGCCTGCCAGGTGCGATTTCTGAGCATAGAGCCAGTAGTAACACCTGAGCGCCGCCAAAAACAAACAAACAAAAACAAAACAATATATATATATATATAAATGTGGCTCTCAAAATAAATTTCAATCGTGGTTTTGGCGAGATTTGGCTCAGTTGAAAAAAAAGGTTGCCGACCAGTGCTCTAGAGAACAGTGCCAGGAATAGCCCTGGAGCACTTCCAAGGGGAGCTAAAGCATATGCTCCCCAAATTTTTAAAAAAAGGGTCTTACAAAAAGAAAATAAAATCTTCTCATTTATTGTTACCTCATGATCTAGTATCAATATAGCAAGAGCCAAATCACTCATAGGCATACTTCTAATCACGCATACTTTTGAGTGACATCTAAGAAGCAATAAGTGAAGAATCAAATCCTGAAATTATTGAATGCCAGATATTTTCTAGAGAAAATAAACTTTCATATTAAGAAATACTATTAACAGTGAGAGAAAAATAGCATCTTAAAGTAAGTTCTGTAGAATTTATACAATAAATTTACTAATTAGCAGCACCCTAGACCTCAATTATATGGTCAAACCATAAAGCAAAAATTACCTACAACACAATTTTTGATTTTGTTTTCGCTAGCATAGTGTAAGCTGGCTTAGAATTGCATGACAAAGTCTATTGCTCCCTGAAATTCTTATTCATATTCAAATATAGGAAGCTAATTAAATAAAATTCACATTAAATTCATGTGAGAATTTAAATTATGTTAGAAACTCATAAACATTAATTCAATATTATTTACACATGAAAATTGTGTTCCTTTAGTTTCAACTTCCTTTTAAATTTCATAAATGTGTTCAATCAGCAGCCATTTTAAAGTCCTGATTCATTGAGCTGAGCATCACGTGCTTCTGCCTTCCTATTTGGAGTTAGTTGGCCATTCTTATTAAAATTAGTTTGGTTCAGGAGAGATAGCACAGCGGCATTAGCCTTGCAAGCAGCCAACCCAGGACCTAAGGTGGTTGGTTCAAATCCCACGACCCATATGGTCCCCCTTGCTTGCCAGGTGCTATTTCTGAGCAGATGGCCAGGAGTAATCCCTGAGCACCTCCTGGTGTGACCCAAACACCAAAAAACATTAGTTTGATTGGCTCCAGTATTAAGAAGCATATCTGGGGCCAGCGAGGTGGCACAAGAGGTAAGCCTTGCAAGCGCTAGCAAAGGAAGGACTGCGGTTCTATTCCCCAGTGTCCCATATGGTTCCCCCAAGCCAGGAGTAACCCCTGAGCATCAAACGGGTGTGGCCCGAAAAACCAAAAAAAAAAAAAAAAAAAAAAAAAAAAAAAAAAAAAAAAGAAGAAGAAGATATAAGCGTGTGTATTGAATAAGTCTTTGTCAATAAAGGCAACAAAAAAAAGATTCCAACTGGGTCAGCACAAAACTACCATGTATTTAGAAGTAATCAGAAATGCATATATACAATTAAAATATTATTCAACACTTTTATTTCATGTTGCTTTAATTGTGGCAACATTGGCATACAAGAATGAAAAGGTTTATTTGTTTTAGGAGTATGCTATTACCACATGCCCATCCCCAAGTTGTCAATATTTCCCCACTGAAGTCTTTGACTCTGCTTTACCCATAAGTCCCTGATTCTGATAACTTCAATTTTGTATTTAGAATCCATGTTTGTTTTTGTTGAGCACTATCTTCTCGCTTTAATTCTTTCTAACATATTTCTTCTCTGTGGATATCATAAGAATTCCAATATTTGTCTTTATTTTAGTCTTATTTTACTTAGCATGATACCTCCTGGTTCTTTCTTATTGTACCAAAAGCCAAAATGCATATTTTCAAATAGCTGAATTGTTTTCCATTGTGTACCTGTATGAATATATACACTACATCATCTTTATCTACATTGTCACTAAATTCTTTGGTAGATTCCAATGACAAAGCTATTATAAAAATGCTGCAATGTGCATAGGTAAGCATATATTTTCTAATTAGTGTTTTATGTCTTTTCAAGGTATAACTGGGAATCAAAGTGTTAGATTATCTAATATACATATATTTTAAAAATTAAGATTCTCTATACTTGTTTTCACAAAGACTAGGCAAAGTTAATTCAAATCAATAGGTTATGAGGGTTCCTATTTCTCCTCCACATAATTCCTTGGCACTAGCCTAGCCTTTTTGAAATAAGTTTACATTTAGTATACATATATACACATTATGTACACCAAACATGGAACAGATAATATTAGAAGTTATGAGAAAAAACATTTAGTATGATATATTAATATTCTAAAAGCAATTATTCTGTCAATGATACAAACAAATAATATCAGCCTATATTTTGAAGCTATTTGCTGTCAGGGCTGTGACATTTGTTTTATTACCTCTTTTAGACCTCATAACTACTACTACTCCGAAATATATTTTATTCATTCTCAGATATATATGTAAGAAAACTAGGGCTCAGACTTGGAGATTCCTTAAAATCCTACAATGTAGGTAATGTTATAAAAATAGAGTTTTGCAATTACTAAATATTTATGTACTACTACATTAAATTAAATGTGTTACCAATATTTCACAATGTAATCGAATAGTACATTGAAATATATTGTAAAATAAAAGTAGTAAAATATTGTAAAATAAACGTAATTATAAACCACTATTCAAGAAAACATTCATTTTTTTAATATATTAAAATCACTATTACCACAGTAAGATCTTTACCATAAACTAACAAAGTGTAATATGATCAGTAAAAAAGAAAAGAAAAAACATTTACAATTCGTTAAAAATTAAGACTTAGTATTATTATGTTTGGTATCAACTAAAATTTTGGATGATATGTGTTAATTAAAATAAAAGATCCTTATTTGAACTCTGGATTGATTGTAGCACAAGAACTAAGATTACTCTTTTTTTTGAAACATGCTAAGTTGAATAAAATATAAATATCTGTACTCAAATAAATTGCTCAAGAATTGGATCATTTTGAGGATACCAAATAATTGAAACATGATTAGAAATTTAATTTCCCAATCTATTTATTCCTGATAGAACCTGTAACACCATAAGAATTTCCTTTGAAAGCTGAACATATAGCTACAGTCAATGCTATTCCACATTTCTAGGATGCTGAGAAATAAAACTTACTCAAAGATCAGTGTTTTGTTCACATGGATTTAAATATATGGAGCACAGAATCACTTAACATTTTCAAGAGGAAGAAGTTAGACTATTTTTCAGCTCTTTGCATAGAATTATTTCAGTATTTTAAAAATGAGTTATAATGAATATTAAAATGTAAAATAAAAATGTTTAAACTTTTAAATTTTTCTTGTTCTCTTGCTATTTAAAATACCTATTCCATTTCTTGAATTAATTTAACAAAATGGCTTAAAAATCAGATGCTATATCAAAACTCTGGAAATTGATGTTAACTTTCAGTTAAATTGCCACTGAAAGTCAAAATTAGAATTCATATTGAACCTCAAAACTCCTAAGATTTAGATCTAAATATACTATAAAATAATTCTTCTATTTTATTTATAGTTAAATGTTTCATATTTTAATTTTTATAAAAATAAAATATATCTTTTGTTTGTTTGTTTTTGGATCAAACCTTAGGGGTCACTCCTGGCTCCACGCTCAGAAATCACTCCTGGCAGGCTCAGGGGGACCATATGGAATGCCGGGATTCGAACCACCGTCCTTCTGCATGAAAGACAAATGTCTTACCTCCATACAATCTCTCCAGTCCCAGAATAAAATTTATCTTGAATTATTCTTTCTACAAGTTATAAGGCTTTGAGGACCATATAAGATATTAGACTGAAACAGGCTGGTCACCCGTACATGGCAAGAATCTTAACCCTGTACTATCGTTCAGGCTCCTGTAGCTTTGATTAAAACATAAGATTAAATTTTAGGCATTACTCATATTTAAGATGTCTATGCAAGACAGTTTGAATTTAATTGACAGCTAAACACCCTTTTCTGAGAATATATTAAGAAAATGGAAAAGAAAGGCCTGATGGTTAAAAGTATCACTTGAATATTTTTATTTAATATTTATGTTTCCTTCAAGCTAAATTATATTGACTGTATGTTTCCAAAAATATTAAAGGCTAGACTTCTTCTAGTGTACTTGATTATTCCTTATAATACAAAAATAAATAATATATGTTTGTTTTATTTCACATATGATATAGAAACTTATTTATGTGTAGGACATATGTTGGAGGCTCATTATCTCTAAATTGAAAAATACCGTTTCCTAATTCACATGGATATTTTGCTTCACAAATAACTCTGTGACAAACATTCTCAGATACTCTTCTCAAAAGGTACTAAAGCTATACTTTTCTTTTATTCTAACTTTTATATCAGCTGTGTAAAGTATATATTTAAAAAATGAGCCTGGGAAGCAAAATGCTTCAAAAACCTCTATATAGTTTGCAGGTTTTTACTTAAGGTAAATTTACATGAATAAGTTAGATAGATGATAATGGATAGATAGATGCTAGATGGATGGATAGATAAATAGATTATAGATGAATAGATAGAAGTTAGGTGATAGATGATAGAGAGATAGATGATATATATATGATAGATAGATAGATAGATAGATAGATAGATAGATAGATAGATAGATAGATAGATAGATAGATAGATAGGTAGGTAGGTAGGTAGGTAGGTAGGTAGGTAGGCAGGTAGGTAGGTAGACAGACAGACAGACAGACAGACAGACAGACAGACAGACAGACAATAGATGGATATGTGAATGGATTCATGGGTGTATGGATGATAAATAATGCTTGGGAAAAATCAGCTCTGAATAAAGCTTATAGAGTAAACCTAGACCAACCTTGAATTATTTGATAAAACTACAATAATAAAGGCCAGAGTGATGTTACAACATGTTAAGGTGCTTGCATATAAATGACTCAGATCCATCCCCAAAATACATATTGTTTCTAAAGATGAGCCAGGAGTAATCCCTATGGTCATAAAAAATAATAAGTACCACATAAGTATGATATAGCAAAACTAAAATAAAATAATTAAAAAATTAACTGTACTTACTCAACAAAACTACTTACAGGGACTAATATATGCTTGGTATTTCTGAACAAAATTATGTTAAAGAATATATATTCACTTAAAATTTTTAATTTATGCTTCTAACATTAACTGTGTAAAAATATTACATGAAACAGGTGTGCCAATTTCTTTAACTTTAGCTGATGGTGCCCTACTGGAACGAGTATTACTTAGCACTGTGTTTGTAATAAACATAGGTCATAGACTTCTCTATATTTAACTTGCAATTTCTTCTGTAATAGCTATAATTTTAAGTGCATTGAGTGCTATTCAAGTGACAAGGAGATTGTGAGTAGAAGCATGCACTTTTCTTAAATGATGCCAGATTTTTTTAACCTTTATAGTTCAAGTATTTAGGAGCACATGGTGTTTGTAAACCTACTGCAATAAGTTAAATGCCATAATTGCTCCTGAAAACACTTCTCATTTGAAGCATCAACAATACTTGCTTCCTACCAATTTCTTCAGCAAACATACAAACTTCTATAAAGTATTTAGGATCTAAAATGATTGAGAGACTGGGGTCAGAGAGGCCTAAAGTTATTACAGCAACACTATAGAAACATGACATAAGAAAATAAGAATATTTTAAAAATTCTTTAAGTGAATCTATATTATTTTGTTGTATCTAAGGGAGTAAGATATGTTAGAGTTGATGTTACTTTAAAACCAACTGTAATAGGTTGGAAAAATAGTAGAGTATAAGACATTTGCCTTGCATGTGGCCAGACCCAGGTTCAATCCCCAGCATCCGATATGTTTTTCTGAACCCTCCAAAAGTTATTTCTGAGTGCAGAATCTAGAGTAACCACTGAAACCACTGGATATGGTCTCCAAAAAATAATATCAATAATAAAATCAGCAATAACTTGGCATATACATAAATATCTGTGTAGCATTAAAGCCCTTATGATGGGCTTGGATGGTGGTGGATAGTGATGGAGGGACCTTTCTCTGCCATCCCAGGCCACGTGGCTCTGCAACCCCCTTCAGCTGGCGGTATCTGGGGCCAGGAGAGTGGTAGGTATAGACCTCACTCACAGGCAGGCTTCCAGAGAGATAACATCTTTATTTGCCCTGGCCAATGTGTGTGGCCTATATCATAACCATTTATGCTGTATATCTATTCAGCTAAGCATAGTACCTTCTTCCTTAGCTATCCCTCTATCTTGTTTTCTCCTTCATGCTGCACCCAGGCAAATTCCCTTGCCCTTCCAGTCAAAGGCCTTATCTAACCTTCCCAAGGCCTCTCCCTGGAATGGGAGTGTCTTGCGGGTAAGATCAAATTACACAGGAAGAATGGTATAATGGGTTACAATCTGCTCTCTTGATTTTAATAAAAGTTAATAAGATTTAGTTAATTACAACTAAATATCAATCAGCTTACAAAATTAATTTTTTCTTTTTCCTTTTTTTTTGTTTTTGGGTCACACCTAGCAGTGCTCAAGGGTTATTCCTGGCTCTGTTCTCAAGAATTGCTCCTGGCAGGATCAGGGGACCATATGGGTTGCCAGAGATTAAACCCAGGTTTGTTCTAGGACAGCAGCATGTTAGGCAAATGCTCCATCACTGTTTTATCACTCCAGCTCCAAAGCTGATTTTTCCTAGCTCTTCATTTTTTATTTTCCATAATCAAGGATTGGAGGTTTTACTTCCAAATGATGCCTTTAATCTGACCTATCTCTACTCTGCTTCCAATATCACTCACAAATCATTATTATAACCTACTTCAGTGTTTCTTTTACATGACTGAAACCCAACCACAATCATGTTTGTAATCAAGGTGTTTAAATTAAATATTATTTAAAATTAAATAATAAAATATAATTTTTATATAAAATAAATAAATAAGAAATAAATAAAAATGAGGGAATAGGGACCGGAGAGGTGGCGCTAGAGGTAAGTTGTCTGCCTTGCAAGCACTAGTTAAGGAAGGACCATGGTTCGATCCCCCAGCATCCCATATGGTCCCCCCAAGCCAGGGTCAATTTCTGAGTGCTTAGCTAGTAGTAACCCCTGAGCATCAAATGGGTGTGGCCCAAAAAAATTTAAAAAAATGAGGCAATCATAAGACCCTAGTAAGGATTCCATGATTTTAAAGGGGTCACAGCTACATAGCCTGTAGGAAACCTGCTATAAGGTAAGAGGAGCAACAGGTAAGACACAGGTAGGAAGGATACAGGAAGTAAATAAGGTTTAAGGGACCACACTCAGAAAACAAGGCTGAAAAGCACTCGAACTCATTATGTAACTACTAATGAAATGAAACGATGAGGACACTCATATTTTTATTTATGTCCTACTCTTATTCTGTTGTGTTAACAATGAGGAGTGACCTAAGGAATATCTCATTTTGAAACCTCTCAAAAAACTTTGTGTCTACTTGTCAATGAACAAATGCAAAATATTTTGGTTATATAGAAATCTTTAAATGTCTTAAATTTCTTATAAATCAAACATGGCACTGTCTTTCAATTCATTATACTTTAAAATAAAAATTATAGTTTAAATCTAGTTTTAGACTAGTTTATTTCAAATTATCTGCTTATTTAAGACGCTTTTCTTTTTTATATAAAAATTAGAAGAAATTTTATGCTCAGATTAACTAGCAAGTTATCAGAATTCTGCTCTAAATAATGTCATATTCTTATTTAACATATCACTATAGTATTTAAATCCGTAAATATATATAGATGTATGTATGTATACATACAGGATGCCTTAGTAAAATAAACATTTCCATGAAAGAAAGGCTATATATCTGTATGTTTTCTCTATTAAAATTTACATCTGGTGGCCGGTGATTTGGTGCTAGACGTAAGGTGTCTGCCTTGCAAGTGCTAGCCAAGGAAGGACCACGGTTCAATCCACCAGCGTCCCATATGGTCCCCCCAAGTCAGGGGCAGTTTCTGAGTGCTTAGCCAGGAGTAAGTAAACCCTGAGCATCAAACGAGTGTGGCCCGAAAAACCAAAAAATAAAAAAATAAATTACATCTGGGGTCGGAGAGATAGCATGGAGGTAGAACATTTGCCTTGCATGTAGAAGGATGGTGGTTCGAATCTCAGCATCCCATATGGTCCCCAGAGCCTGCCATGAGGGATTTCTGAGTGTAGGGCCAGGAATAACCCCTGAGCGCTACCGGGTGTGACCCCAAAATAAAACAAACAAAAAGATTACATCTGAAATAATACATAAAACATGTGTCACTATTTTTAACAATGAGTTTACTTTAACAAGTTAAAAAGTTGTTAAAGAAATGAATGAGAGAATACATTTCTCAGGACCTTCAATTATATTTAAAAGTAACAGAAAATGTGAATGGAGAAATAGCCAAAGGAAAAGAGTCCAGTGATCAGCGTGCTTAGGCAAGGTCCCCAAGAGCTATCACTGATTTAACATGACTTCACAGTCCCCTTTAGTGCTGTCTTGGAAGTCCATTTCAATCCACAATTTGAACTTAGAGCTTCGGTGGCTCCAAACACATTGGAGCTGAGCAGAACCTCCTTCCTGGACCCTAGAATTTAATTATTTTGTCTGATAAATTGAGTATCAGTGGGAGTGTTTCCTGAACCCTCTGAGTACTACATAGGAAATGCCCCAGCAAAAATATTAAACAATGATAATAATGTTAACAATACACAGGTTAAGAGTGATGAGTTCAGTTAGAGAAATAACTACATTTTGAACTGTCCTAATAATGAGAACGTATGAGGGACAAGGATAGCCTGTCTAGAGTACAGGTGGGTGGGGAGGAGGGAGATTTGGGACAATGGTGATGGGAGCATTGCACTGGTGATGGGTGGTGTTCTTTACATGACTGAAACCCAAACACAATCATGTATGTAATCAAAGTGTCTGAATAAAATATATTAAAAAAATAAAACAGCAACAACAACAAAAATCCAAAATAGTTCTAAATACCCAACATAAGACTGGAATAGAAATAATGAAGACAGTCAATATAAGTACTTTGCATATTACAATTTTTGCTCTAAAATGAGTATAATTAAAATTATATTAGAAAGATAATGTTCACCTCTCTCAGATGAGAAACAAAAGATCCCAAATTTCAAACTTCTCAAAGGCAAAAGGGCAGTAAACATACAAATCTGTTCTCAACCCCAGTTGTTATGAAATTAAAATTTCAACTCAAGAGCTTATTTTACAAAAGTCAATGCCTAATTGTAATTATACTTAGTGCTTTTTAAAAAATTATAAACTTAAATATTATAAAGTTTAAAAATATAAAACTTATAATTTAAACTTAAAAATCAAAACTGCTGCACTGAAAAGATGATATTAAAGTTAAGTTGTCTACTTTGCATGTAGCTAAGCCTAAGTGTAATTTTGGTACCATATATGGTACACAGAGCATGCATTTCTCAAGGCACTTGAGCACTACAGCAAGTGGTCCTGAAAGTACTCGACAGTGTGGGACCGAAGCAATGGCACTTCTGACCCTCACTTTGAACTGCTGATTTGGTTAGATAAGAATTAATCTCCAGGAAGAATCCCAGGCCTCCTGATCATCATATGGTAGGGCCAAAAGTAATAAGGAAATATTTTATTTCACAAAAGGATATTTTTACTAAGTCTTATTATCCTGGTGGTTGTCACATTCAGCTGGATTTAAGGAGAGCTCAGAGATTTTGGAGGTCTTTGAAGCCATGGAGTATGGAATTGAACTCAGGGACTCTTTCATGGAAGGCAGGGGAGCTATAGTTTGAGCCATATCCATGGCATGAGTATGTTTTTCACATTTATTTTTTAATATATTAAAGTCAAATTCATTGATCATCTAACTGAAACAGTATATTTTCTAAGAAAATAGTAACATTTTGCTTATGTATATATAAATATATAAAGAGTTCATATTCTAAGTTTTCAGGCTGATTCCGCTATACATTATACTCTGATTATTTATCCTTCACTAATAATTTCAAGGTCATAGAATAGAATAGAATAGAATAGAATAGAATAGAATAGAATAGAATAGAATAGAATAGAATAGAATAGAATAGAATAGAATAGAATAGAAGTTACTGAATTTTATAGTGAACGTTGTTTTTAACAATTTTACATATCATATACAAAATATATAAACATTATAAATTTCATAATCTTTACAAAAGTAAAGTCTATCATTTAATTATATTTATAAATAAGTGTAGTCTACATTTAAATGCATTACCTGTCTTCTAGAACTGTTTATCTGTGGAGACTTTTTAAAAATATCAGCTCATGATTTGAGTGGATTGCCCCAAACTGTCCATAAATTAAATAAATACTAGTAAAAACTGCAAATTCTGAAGATATTTTTATTGCATATATTTACAAGTAAGAGAAGTCTTTAAGGAAATTTATTGACTTTCGTTTTTATTAAAAACTCCTCTGGGAAATTCTGTTCTGAACAAGGTATGTTTTTATCCCTAGTCAGTAAAGTATCAGTGTGCCAGCCAGTAGTGAGGAGGTTAAAAACAATGGACATTTCTTGGAAATTTCTATCTACCATTAACACAGGAGTGACTTTGTTTTTGCCAATAAATAAAATCAATTCTCTACCCTGTCTGCTACTGGTATGGATGGAGTCTCTGCATCCATTTAGTCTATCAACAGCTTATCTCACAGGAGTACTGGACTAAATGCTTTTGTTCAAGAGAAAACAAGAAATGAAACCACATCTGTTACTTAAAAAGTTTGCAGTTAAATAACTGAATATAGGCCTAAGCAGAGCTGATAAGGAACTGATAATTTATCCTTTCTGAATATTTTGAAAGTCTAGCTACTCTTTCAGGCCAGCATGACAAAACCTTAAAAAAAAAGGAATTTTCACCTCATACATGGTATGTATGATATTTAATATTACATTTTACAGTAATTACTTTGTTTTATCAGCTAATACTCATTAATGTAAAAATGAAAATCATCACTCCTGCTTTATTTTCTATTTTAAGTAAAGTAAAATATGGTAAACAGTAGATTAATATAAATGCTTCCATTTCACTTACTTATAGATAAAATGCAAGATAAGATTTCATGTAGTTCTTTCCATATATGTTCCTACTTCATTATATTTTTTTGGCAGGTGCAATGAGAATTTAAATAATTCTGAAAGGGACCTAAGTCAGGATACTTTACCAGTATATATTTCCTCATTTTATTTAGGCCCCAGTAGACTTAAAATAATCAAAAACTGATAATATAATGTAAAGATATAGCAATTTGTACATAAGAAATTTATTTTAATGAGAGCAAAAGTAAAGTTTTTATATTATCCATATCACAGAATTTAATCAGAAAACTACAAGAGTTCACATTATCTTCCAAGTTGAAGTGATGCTGCTTCCCTTTTCTACTGAACTGATACCTGAGTTCCTTTAGAGATCAGATCTTGTCAGA
>PVKC010042702.1:0-11910 GCA_004027635.1 Crocidura indochinensis | reverse complement strand
AAGCTCAGACACAGATGAGAGATTTTCTCCTTCTCTCCTTCCTTCCTCCCAGATCTGGTCTGGTACCAGGGCTTCATTTTGTCTTCCACCATCCGACGCTCCTGCTGAGACTTCCCAAGTAAAGAATCCAGTGAGTCTGAGACCCCTTTGGGACACACAGATAAAAATTGAAGAGAAGGAAAACAGACTCTTTTGACCTTGATGAGTCCTCCAACCCTTGCTCAGACTTTAGATATTTGCATAAGCTGGTTTTATGAACCAATTTCTACTTAGCTTGTGTCTCGAGTCTATGAAGTTGAGAAGAGTCAACCAGAAGCTATGCTAGAACAATCATCAGTGACAACGATGTGATGAATGCTGGATGAGAGAGAGAATGAGAGAGAAAGAGAGAGGAAGGGAGGATTAGAGGGAAAGTTTCCAAGAATCATAGACTCTTTCAAAATGGAAAAATCAGAGAAGGCTTTGCATGTTGGAGGTTAGGATTCCATCTCGCCATCTCATGCCACATTCGGCACCATCAGGATTAGCTCCTGGGCAACCAGTAGGTGGGGTCCCCAAAAAAATTGTTTAAGAAGGGAATGCAGAGATAATGTGTAATTATGAGCAATATGGTTTTCATGTATTGGATCCTGCTTACATATCTGGTACCCTATGTCCCCCCCAAAATCACAGGTTCAGGCCTAGAATCCCCCATCACCTCACATTGAATCGTCTTGTCCTAGTACTGAACTATTCATTGGTCAACAATCCCAAGACATTGTCTGGGATGTTCACCCACCCAAAGAAAAGTTTAAGGAAAGGAGAATATATCTGAGTATATTTTAAATCCTTAGAACGATCTATTCCAGAAGAAAGAGGGATAGCACAGTAGGAAGAGCACTTGCCTTGCACATAGTCAACCTGGGTTCAAATCCCAGTATCCCAGATAGTCCCCCAAGCACTACCAGGAGTGATCCCTGAGCACAAAGCCAGGAGTGATCACTAAGCAAGCCAGGAGTGAGTTCTGAGCACCCTTGTGTATAGCCACAAAACAAAACAAAAAAAGAACCATTCCAAAGGAAGCAAAGATGGGGAAGGGAAGAAAGTTCATGAAGAGGAAAAAGAGAAGAAAAAAAATAATCTTACATGGGGGAACTCACCTGACTTCAAAGTTGGTCACTTGAGATCAGAGACCTGTAGGAAATGACCTCCTCTGTCTGAAAGACAAAGAATTCCCTTTGCACAGGACAATTGTGGGATCAGGGATTTGAAACACAGATAAAGTGAGCTTCAAACAGCCCTTCATCTCCTGTGGCATGTGATCACCTTGAGGTAGTTGGGACAAAGTCATGTTGACCCTTGATCTTTTCTCACCTGCAGTCATAATTCTCACTGGGGGTCAGATGTCTTGATGCTTCCTGGCCGAATGATAGAGTTTTAAGGTCCATCCTCCAGACTTAATATTGATCTCAGCACTTTCCCATTGGGGTGCAGCCAAATGACCAGATGATCCTACATTGAGGGGTCATCGATGACAGAAGCCCAGAATTTTTCCCTGTATCCTCAGAGAACCCATTCAAGTTCACACAATAGTGAGACATCACTTTGTGGCATTTGCTTTGTTCCTGAATCAAGGGCCACTTTTCCTTAAATCCCTTAAGGTCCTCTTGGAAGGGCTTGGTTTGGTGACAAGGAGTCCTCTGAACCATTATGACGGAAAAGATCATTGCTTTTTACTCCTCCAACTCTGCACTCTAAGTGAACTATGTAGAATATTCTTGGTTGGACGTACCACTTTTTTGTTTGTTTCTTTGGGGGCAACATACAGGAGTGTTCAAAGTTTCCTCCTGGCTCTACAATCTGTTGGAGATCAAACCTAGATTGGCCACATGCAAGGCAAGTGCTCTCCCTACTGGGCTATCTCTCCAGCACCGGCATTGAGCACTTTTTATACCCCTCTAACTTACATAGCGTTTCTGGAGAAATCCACAGTCTCATGGGGGTTCCCTTAGGCAAAAAAGTACTTTTGCTGCTTTTAGGATTCTCTCTATCGTTGACTTTGGCCATTTCCATGTATCTTTGTGGGCTAGATTTGGTTTCTTATATTTGAAGTTCTTTTGAGTCTAGTGTTTCCAATTCCTTTCTCAGCTTGGGGGAAGTTCTTGGCTATTATTTCTTTGAGTAAAGAAATAATATATTATTATATAATATGTATTATATATAATCATATATAATGCCACTTTCACTCTCTTCTTCCTCTGGAACCTCAATATTGCAAGCATTGCAATACTCCATTGCTCCATATAGTTTTATGTTTTTAATTCATCATAGGTTTTGGATTCTGATTTTGTTGATGATTTCTAGAGAGTTTCCTCTACTTTTACGTTCAAACTCGCTGATTTGGGTTTTCGTTTTTTCACTCTGTCATTATGCCCTTCTATCTTAATTTCTTTTCAGTTCCTTGTGGGTATTTTGGTTTTTGATAGATGTTTGGGCTTTCTTGTATTTGCTCTGCCTTTTGAAGTTCTCCTCTTCCACTGATCTTATTGCCGTGAACACACTTAGAACTTGGAGGCAGCTTACTTCACTCTGTAATGTTTGTTCTTCCTTGCTTCTGTTTTATTTTGGAGGGGCTAGTTCCTTCAAATTTCAATTCTATCAAGTCCTCCGTGAGCCTTGTAGAATCACAGCCAGTATTTGCTTCCCTTGGAGCAAACAGTGACCTGGCCAATATCTCAACACCACAAATTACACATCACTATAGCCCCATCAAGGTGGGAAAACCAAGACAGAAAATATTCATGACTTTGTCTGCCAAGCATTTTAATGGTGTGATACTAAACTCTGGATGAAATTTAGTCTTATTTATCCCCTCTTTCCTCAGAGTTACCCCACCATGAACCAACACAATGAGACACAGATCTCAGACTTTGTTCTCCTGGGATTATCAAAGGACCCAAAACTGCAGCCAGTCCTGTTTGGACTCTTCCTCTGCATGTACCTGATTGCTGTCCTTGGAAATCTGCTCATTGTCATGGCCGTCATCTCAGCCACTCACCTCCACACCCCCATGTACTTCTTCCTCTCCAATCTGTCCGTGGTTGACATTGGTTTTGTCTCTACCATTGTCCCCAAGATGCTACAGAACATGCAGACTGAGAGCAAGCTCATCCCCTATTCCTGCTGTATCACCCAGGTATATTTTGTCGTACTCTTTGCTGTCTTGGACATTCTTCTCCTGACAGTCATGGCTTATGACCGCTTTGTGGCCATCTGTCACCCCTTGCACTACACAGTCATTATGAACCCCCAGCGCTGTGGGCTGTTAGTGGCAGGGTCCTGGATCACAGGGGTCCTGGATTCCTTGACGCATAACTTATTATTGCTGCGTCTGTCATTTTGTACACATGTGGAAGTGCCACACTTCTTCTGTGAACTCAACCAGATGCTTCAACTTGCCTGTTCAGACACTTTCCTCAATAACGTGGTGATGTACTTGGCAGCTTTCTTTCTGTGTATTGGCCCTTTTGCTGGGATCCTTTACTCTTATTCCAAGATTGTTTCCTCTATCCGAAAAATCCCATCAGCTCAGGGGAAGTACAAGGCATTTTCCACCTGTGCCTCTCACCTGTCTGTGGTCTCTTTGTTTTATTGTACAGTCCTTGGCGTGTATCTTAGCTCTGCGGCTTCCCCCAACTCACACTCAAGTTCAACAGCCTCTGTGATGTACACAGTGGTCACCCCCATGCTGAACCCCTTCATCTACAGCCTGAGGAACAAAGATATCAAGAAGGCCTTGAAAGATTTCTTTATAAAAAAGCTACAAAAAGGACAGTCTCAGGGATGAAGGAGTATACTTGACTGCAATGTTCTAACCTCAGAAACTGATTTATAGGGGCCACAGAGATAGTACAGTGGGTAGTACAGTGGGTCCTGCACCGGCTAATCCAGGTTTGTTCCCTGGATCTCCCATATTGTCCCCTAAGACCACGAGGAGTAATCCTTGAGAACAAAGACAGGAGTCAGCCCTAAGCACCTCCATGGGTGGCCAAAGAAAACAAAAATTAACTATTCTTTGGTCTTTCAGGAAGTACAGGTTTATCTTTACATTTACTCCCTAGAACTTCCTATCATTTTGCCTCCACTTCTCTATTTCACATAATTCAATTTTTATTCTCTTTGATATTCAATTTTACTCCCTTTATTTCCTACTTTGTATTGTGTTTCCAAATATAGGTCAGAAATACTTGGACATCCCCCTATAATTAATAAAACAGCATGATTAGATGTTTTTCCTTGGTGGGACTTTTCTTCAACAACATCCCATCCAAGAAAATTTCTTTTACTAGATGAATTATCCTGAGTAGTACTACTCTTATTGAGGAAAGAGAGAGCACTTGATTCTCAAGAAGACAATTCTGCAGAAAGGGAATGTTTGTGTAAGAGCTCGTACTGCTTCTCTTGACCATGTTATCAGTGAAAAATTGAGCATTTTATAAGAGTGTCTTTGTTTGGGAAGGGCCTGGCTCAGGGCTTATACCTGACTGTGCTCAGGGCTTATCCCTGGTGATGCTTGAGGAACAATATGTGATACTTGGGATTGAAATGGGCTCAGCCACATGCAAGGCAAGAGCCTCAATATCTATGCTAACTCTCTGGCCCCTAACATTTTATGATTTTGATGTACAGTTATTACCACAAAAGTGCCCAAGGCCCTCTATGAAAGACCTAATATCATTTCTAGTCCACCACCACATCCCCATCCTTCTATACCCCAATTGATTATTTCATATAGAATAATGTGACTTGGCAACATTACACACCTAAAACCATTAAAATTTTATACATGAATATGAATATCTTTAAAAAAAATTAAGGGGTTAGAGTGATAGCACAGTAGGTAGGGCATTGCATTGCAAGCGGCAGGCCTGGGCTCAGTTCCTAGCATTCTATCTTGTTCCCTGAGCCTACCAAGAGTAATTTCTGAGCACAGAGTCAGGAGTAACCCCTGAGCACTACCAGATGTGGTCCAAAAATAAACAAAAAAATGTTAACAATTATAATTTTTAACATTTATCATTTTGAAGTCAACTAAGTAAAGCAAATTTGATAGGTTGAGACAATAGTCAGATTAAAACAAAAAGGTTAATAAAACATTTGTTTACTATAAAAATACTTACTCCTCATAATATAATTGACTTCTTGGAATATAATGGACTGTTTTTTCTATATGAGTATCTTTATTAATTGGTTGTAGGGCCAGACAGAAAGGCAGGGCACTTGCCTTTCATAAGAACAACTAGGGTGGGGCCCGGGAGATAGCATGGAGGTAAGGCGTTTGCCTTTCATGCAAAAGGTCATTGGTTCGAATCCCGGTGCCCCATATGGTCCCCCGTGCCTGCCAGGTGCAATTTCTGAGCATGGAGCCAGGAGTAACCCCTGAGCACTGCCGGGTGTGACCCAAAAACCACAAAAAAAAAAAAAAGAACAACTAGGGTTCAATCATGATCCTCCCAAGCTTTCCAGGAATAATTTCTAAGCACAGACTCATAAATAAGCCCTAAGCATCACAGGTGTGTCTCAAAAACCAAAACTACATTATACAAATGAGTCCGGTAAATTTTATTCTGCTTAAATTGAATCATCTAAGCCCTTTTATAAACTTCTAGTATTATTTTAAAATATGACATGCTCTATTTTTCTATAGCAATTTCCCCTTAGAGATAGAAAGATAGTATAGTGGGTAGGGTGTTTGCCTTGTATGTGCCTGACATGCGTTCAACTTCCAGAAAACCATATGATCTTTCTCCAGCACCAAACGAAGTCATTCCTGAGTGCAGAGCCAGGGGTGACTGCTAAAAATTGCCAGGTGTGAACCAAAAACTTTAAAAAATGTATCCCCATTTCACTAAGTTGTCATACTAAAAAATGTGGTGTTGAGGGAGCCAGAGATATATAGTACAGTGGGTGGAGTGTATGCCTTGCTGATCCTGGTTTGAACCCCAATATCCTATGTGACAAATAAAAAAATAAAGAAGGAGGGTGTGGAATGAATAAAACCAATATTATTCATTATGTCTTTGTTTTCTGTATGAGAATCTCTTCAATTTTCCCCACTCATTTATTCATTTATATAATTTGGTGTCACCATGTTTTTCTTTACAAACAGACAAGATTTTCTTAGCCTGCTAATTCCTTTGCACAGAGACTCAATATGGTCATCTGTTAATAGTTACCACAAGGGCTGAAGAGATAGTGCAGAGGTTAAGGCTCTTATTTTGCATGCAGCTGACTCCAGCCTGATCCTGGGCACAGCATACGGTTCCCCTGAGCACTTGCAGGAGTGAACCCAGAGCAAGGAGTAAGCACAGAGCACAAAGAGTGGGGCCCCAAAATAACATAAAAATAAAGCTACTAACAGGGCTCCAGAGATTCCGCTCCTAGGTATGGATCCCAAGATCTACACAGGATCCAGACATAAGTGTTTATCAGATTCGCTGCAACAGTACTGACAACACTCCAGATCTGGATATATACAAAGTACCCAATGACAGATGAGTGCGTTTTTTTGTTTTGTTTTGGCTTGGTTTTTCTTTAGTTTTTTGGGCCACACCCATTTGATGCTCAGGAGTTACTCCTGGCTAAGCGCTCAGAAATTGCCCCTGGCTTGGGGGACCATATGGGATGCCGGGGGATCGAACCATGGTCCTTCCTTGGTTAGCGCTTGCAAGGCAGACACCTTACCTCTAGCGCCACCTCGCCAGCCCCAGATGAGTGTTTTAATAAGTTGTGCTAAAAGGCCAGAGAGGTAGCACAGTGGATAGCATAGTTTTTGTCTTTATTTTGTTTTGTTTTGGTGATGGTTTTTGAGGCCACACGTGATGATTCTCAGAGCTTACTCCTGGCTCTGTTCTCAGGAATTACTCCTGAAGGAACTTTGGGGACCCTATGGGGATGCCAGAGATCAAACTTGGGTCAGGTGCATGCAAGGCAAGCACTCTAGTCCCAGTCCTGGTTTCAATTCCAGACATCCCATAGGGTCCCCTGAGCACTAGCAGGCCTTGAGCCTGAGCACAGAGCCAGGAGTCAGCCCTGAGCATCCCTGGACATAGGTCAAAAGCAAATAAACAATAAAGAACAGTCCTTGAGCCCTCCATAGTGCACGGTCTGTCTTTTCTTGCCTTGAGGATTTCCAAATTATGGAAGAAAACCTGACCAGGAATAGTAAAGATATTGGACTTATGTCCTTCTTGGTGAGGATTTTAGAAATGCCTGCATCTGGTATCTTCAGACTTGCTTGCACATGCTCTGTACATCCTTTTTGCCATCTTTCAACAAGGTTCTCATTTGCCTTATGGATATGATTTAATATGTATATAAATATACATATAAATGATGTTTTGTTATATATAAAAATAATTCATGCGATATGTATGAATAAGCATCACTGATGTTTACACCTATATATATAAATGTTTCATATATATATATATATGTAAATGATAGTGAAGTCACCACAAAAGGCTATCAAAAAACTGAGCATATCCTACCTATACTACCTGAGAAAAGAAGCTCTAATATAATAATTTTATTGAATGTACGGGAGGGTGTCTGGGAGATGGCAAACCTGCCGAAAAGCAGTGGAGAGCAATATGCCAGATCTGGGGTCAGAGCAACAGCATAGCATGTAAGGCTTTTGTATACATGCAGTCAATCCGAGTTCAATCCCACATGGTCCCTTGAGCCTGCCAGGAGTAGTTTTTGAGTTCAGAGCCAGGAGTAACCCTTGAGTGCTGTGGGGTGTGGCCAAAAAAAATTGTATACAAGGGGCTGGGGCAATAGCACAGCAGGTGGGTCTTTGCCTTGCATGCCTTGACCTTTCTTCAATCCCTTGCATCCCTATAACCCCAAATTAGCCAGGAATAATTCCTGAGTGCAGAGCCAGGAGTAATACCTGAGCACTGCCTGGTGTGGTTCAAAAACCAGGGAGGGAAAAAAAAAAGAGCATCAAATACAAAATATATGATAAGATCAACAGCCACAATCCTGAAGAAATGGTGACTGGGGGCTGAGAGATAGCACATCGATAGGGCATTTGCCTTGCATGCAGCCAATCCAGGACAGATACTGGTTCAAATTCCAGCATCCCATATGGTCTCCCGTCCGTGCCTGCCAGGAGCAATTTCTGAGTGAAGAGCCAGGAGTAACCCCTGACTACCACCAGGTGTGGCCCCAAAACAAAACAAACAAAAGCATACAAAAAACCCTCAATATTAAATTGTACCTAGAAAAATTAGAAAATGAAAGTAATGGGGCAGGCACAGTGGCACTAGATGTAAGGTGTCTGCTTTGCCAGTGCTAGCCTAGGACGGACCGGGGTTCAAACCCCCGGTGTCCCATATAGTCCCCCAAGCCAGAAGCAACTTCTGAGAACATAGCCAGGAGTAATCCCTGAGCGTCACCGGGTATGGCCCAAAAAAACGAAAGAAAGGAAGGAAGGAAGGAAGGAAGGAAGGAAGGAAGGAAGGAAGGAAGGAAGGAAGGAAGGAAGGAAGGAAGGAAGGAAGGAAGGAAGGAAGGAAGGAAGGAAGGAAGGAAGGAAGGAAGGAAGGAAGGAAGGGAGAGAGAGAGAAAGAAAGAAAGAAAGAAAGAAAGAAAGAAAGAAAGAAAGAAAGAAAGAAAGAAAGAAAGAAAGAAAGAAAGAAAGAAAGAAAGAAAGAAAGAAAGAAAGAAAGAAAGAAAGAAAGAAAGAAAGAAAGAAAGAAAGAAAGAAAGAAAGAAAGAAAGAAAGAAAGAAAGAAAGAAAGACTGATTACAGCCCTACACAGAGTGACTGGAGCCAGGGTACAAAGCAAGAGTCATTAAAAAAACATGGTATTGGAATAAAGACAGACCTTCAGATCAGTGGAATAGGCTGAAGTATTCAGAGAATGCTCCCCAGATATACAATCAATTAATCTTTGATAAAGGGGCAAGAAATGCAAACTAGAGCAAGGAAAGCCTCATCACAAGTGGTGTTGGCACAACTTGTCAGCCACTTGCAAAAAAAACAAAACAAAATAAAACAAAAAACTCAGACCTCCAGCCAACACCATGCACCAAGGTTAAATGAAAATGAATCAAAGACCTTGATATCAGACCTGAAACCATAAGGTACATAGAAAAACATGTAGACAAAACACTTCAGACATTGAAACTAAAGGCATCTTCAAGAAAGTTGTTAGGAGAGTGCTTCCTAACAAGTTGAAGCAGAGATAAACAGATGGGGACTATATTAAGCTGAGAAGCTTCTGTACCTCAAAGGAAATAATGGCTAGGATACAAAAGCCAGCCACAGAATGGGAGAAGCTATTCACCCAATACCCGTCAGATAAAGGGGCTAACATCTAAGATATACAAAGTACTGACAGAACTTAACAAGAAAAGAAACATCTAACCCCATCAAAAAATATCGGGAGAAGAAATTAACAGACACTTTCTCAAAGAAGAAATACAAATGGTCAAAAGGCATATGAAAAAATGCTCTACATCACTCACTAATCATCAAGGAGATGCGAATCAAAACAACAATGAGGTACCATCTCATGCCACAGAGGCTGGTACACATCACAAAGAACAAGAACAATTGGTGCTGGCGGGGATGAAGGGAGAAAGGAATTCTCATTCACTGCAAGTGGAATGCCTTCTAGTCCAGCCCTTATGGAAAACAATATGGAGATTCCTAAAAAAAAAAAAAAAAACTGGAATTTGAGCTCCTATTTGGCCCAGCTATAACACTCCTAGGGATATACTCTAGGAACACAAAAATCCAATACAAAAATCCCTTCCTCACACCTATATCATCGTAGCACTTTTGACAGACAGACTCTGAAAACAACCAAGACGTCCTTCAACAGATGAATGGCTAAAGAAACTGTGGTGTATAAACACAATGGAATATTATGCAGCCATCAGGAGAGATGAAGTCATGAAATTCTCCTATACATGGATGTACATGGAATCTATTAAGCTGAGTGAAATTAGAGAGAGAGAGATACAGAATAGTCGAATAGTCTCACTCACCTATGGGTTTTAAGACATTAAAAAAAAATTAAAGATAGGGGCCGGGCGGTGGCGCTGGAGCTAAGGTGCCTGCGCTAACCTAGGATGGACCATGGTTCGATCCCCCGGTTCCCCATATGGTCCCCCGTGCCTGCCAGGAGCGACTTCTGAGCGAATAGCCAGGAGTAACCCCTGAGCGTCACCGGGTGTGGCCCAAAAACCAAAAAAAAAAAAAAATTAAAGACATTGAATTAATTCCCAGAGATGAGGGCTGGAAGAACCTGCTTAAGATATGAAGCTCACCACAAAGAGTGGTGAGTGCAGTTACAGAAGTACTATGCAGAGAGAACTATCATAGCAATGTCAGTGAGTGAGGGATGTGAAAAGCCTGTCTCGAATACAGGAGGGATGCAGGAAGGGAAGAGATGGGGGCTATGGTGATGGAAAGGTCGCACGGTGAAGTGGGGTGTTCTTGTAATGAATAAAACCCAACTACAATTATTTTTGTAATCACAATGTTTAAATAAATAAATTATTAAAAGGGGCCGGAGAGATAGCATGAAGGTAGGGCATGTGCCTTGCATGCAGAAGGACGGTGGTTCGAATCCCGGCATTCCATTTGGTCCCCTGAACCTGCTAGGGGCAATTTCTGAGCATAGAGCCGGGAGTAACCTCTGAGCTCTGTCAGGTGTGACCCAAAAATCAAAACTAAAAAAAAAAATTATTAAAAATATCAAAAAAAGGGGCCCGGGAGATAGCATGGAGGTAAGGTGTTTGCCTTTCATGCAAAAGGTCATCGGTTCGAATCCCGGTGCCCCATATGGTCCCCCGTGCCTGCCAGGAGCAATTTCTGAGCATGGAGCCAGGAGTAACCCCTGAGCACTGCCGGGTGTGACCCAAAAATCAAAAAAAAAAAATATCAAAAAAAATAAAGTTGTTCATGATTGAGTTATATAATGTACTCTTCCTTCCCACCCACCTTCTCCACCAGGTAATTTTAATTTCTATGTTTCTTTTCTCTCTCTCAACACAAAATAAACGTGTGTTTAGTTTTATTTTGTTTTCGTTGGTGTATTAATATCTTTATGTAAGCACTAGGGTTACAAACATGTTTGTAGTTGGGTTTCAGTCCTCCCTTCACCAGTGCAAACTTTCCACCACCAATACACCTCATCTCCCTCCAGTCCAACCCAAACCCCTTGCCTGTGTTACAGCCAGGCATTCTTTCTCACTCACTACTATTGTCCTGATCGTTATTGCTGTAATTATTTCTCCAACTGCACTCGCTCACGAATTTTAGGGGTAAGCTTCTTATCATGGGTGGGTCTGTTAAAACCTCATCTTTCTTGTCTTTGGGCAGTAGGACCATACTGTCTTTTATTTTTCTTAAATCCCACATATGAGTGAGACTAATCTGTGCCTATCTCTCTCTCTCTCTCTCTGATTCATTTCTGTCAGCATAGTAGTTTCCTCTTTAAAAATTCTTATTAATATTTTGAGTCAAAATATGATTTTGATGAGTTTGGACAAAATCATCTCACTGGGATTCTTCTTGGTCAGGAATTTCATATGTTTCCTTTTTTCCTTTTGGGCATCACACAACTATGCTCACCACAGACTTCTAAGAATCAAGTAGGGCTGGTCACATGCAATGCAAGGAAAGCAAGTGCCTTGTACCAAAGCCCTGGCCTGAAAACAATTGCTTCTAACTGGCCAACTCCTTTTTCTCCAACACTGAGCCTTCTCTACACCACACCTATTGGGTCCACTCTGGGTGTTGATGGGGAGACTGTGCTTTCTAAAGGGGCTGGCACATGCAAGGCAAGTAAATACCCTGTACCGATGCTCTGGCCTGAAAACAATCGCTTATAAATGGCCAGTTCATTTGGG
>PVKC010042701.1:0-11900 GCA_004027635.1 Crocidura indochinensis | reverse complement strand
CAGATCTCACTCTGGGTGAAATTAGGTAAATTTTGGGGGCCAAATTTATTTTCCAGTATGTGATGAAATTCTTTATCCTCTTTCACCTCCCAACCAGATATTGAGTTGTTAGGGAGATCATTACAAATGAGTGCAAAAACAATATCTCCTAATGTAAACTGTTCTGCTAGGGAAATTTGAAATTTACATAATCAGTATTATTCTTTTCTGATTGGTAAATTCAATTTTGTTTCTGTTCTTTTTAGCATATGGATTAGAACACATTAGAAGCAGCAAAATGGTAGAAACTAAAGAATTTAGGTGCTAGTGAGAATCAAATACACATGACATTAAATATACTATAATTAAGATTTTGTGATTCTCTTGTTTTGTAAAGAGAATGAAAACCATTTAAGTTATTTTACTATTGAGATTTTGGATAAAGTTTATTCCAAATCCCCAGCAAATCCACTCCCTCAAATTTAGTCTATCAGCAAATACTGTGCAGAGGGAAAGGTCAGGGACTCCCTTGGTGGGAGGAAGGCTCTGGATTCCTTGATGATCCATTGCTACATTGAAGATATTACTTAAATTGTTTGTGCTTCACATTTTATTCCCAAGCATAAAATGAGAATAAGACTTATTGGATGATTATTGATGCGAAGAGGATTAAATGAATTAACACATAAAAATTGCCTTTAAAAGTGTTGCAGAGGAAGGGTCAGTGTTGATGAAGTCATTACTCTGATATTAAATGTGTGTTGTCATTACTAAGACAAAGTACTTTCTAAACCTAAATTTCTCATGTGAACCGATAAGTAATGTTAAGCTGACATTCTGAGGGTGCCTTGGGATTATGAAGAACAAGTATTCCTCTGCATTTTTCCAGATTATTTATAACCTCAATGATATTACCTTCTTCAATTTTATAACAAGCAACTTATTTATAAAATAATTATATAGAAATAAGAATTAAAAATTGTATGCTACAGGCCAAAGATGAGAAATGTCTAGATTTGAGCTAAGTTTGAACATATGGGATGTGATAACTGCTGAAGTTAGAAGTAGATAATCATTTCATGAATCATAAAATTTGCATTGTGCTAAAAATAACTGAGGCCCCAGTATTGGCAAACCATGTCTTCTTGACAAAGAACTGTGAAAGGACATAACTTCTTCCATTTTGATAATGCAGATCTAGATATCATTCTTGTTTTTTCCTGTAGTATTTTCATGCCAACTGTTGTCTGTATTTAACTACTCTGCTTCCCTGAGCCAAAAAAGTCCTTCCCATTGAGTTGTAGCCAGAAATTTGGCAACAGTTGAAGTAAGCTGGAAATATTGTATTTATGTTCTGCTTGTTAGCACACATGTAAAGATGAACACAAACTCTCAGATATCCTGAGATCATCTAACTTATTTCATTGAGGAACTAATTACATCTGAACTCATTCTGGGAAAGCAATGCATGTCTCAATTTCAGAAGAAACAGGATCGTCTTGGAGTAGATAAGTTTTTCTTTGACAACCCCATGTTATTACTTCCTCTATGGCACTTGTCATATACACAGAAAGAAATGATATATGGTAGTAGCAGAAAGCCAGAGGTTTGCAGATAATGAATTAAATCTTCCATTCCTTGTGTATTTTATATAATCCCACATTCAGAATGCACACTTCTATCTACAAGAATGATCAGATTCCCTTTGCCAAACATGTGAAAGAATAAGAACCTCCAAGTAAGAGAGATACTGCGGCCAGCTGGGTGTTTGCTTTGCATGTAGCCATCCCAGGGTCTATCCCTGGCACCACCATTTTCTCCTGAGTACCACCAGGAGTGATTCTTGAGTAGAGAGAGGATTGGTCCTTAGTATAGTTGGGTGTGGTTCTAAAATAATCAAAAGTAACAAAATCATAATCTAAGACTTTAAATTTGGAATCTAGCAACACTTCCTCATGATAGGCATCAATAAATTATTATTTGTCAAAAATTCTTTCTGCACAGTGTGCCCAGTTTTTGTGCTTACACAGATCTTTCTCAATTTAGTGTCAATCAATACTCCAGCTTCCATCCATCACACACAATTTATAATAATTGATTTTAAATTTGAAGTGTATTTTGCATTATTATTAAATAGGGATGCCATTAATCAGTAGAAATTCCTCATTAGAAAGTTTGTATCATCTTGGTTAATTGATTTGAATATATTCCTAGTAGCTATTGCAGTTCTTTGGAGTACAATGTTAACCTACAAGTTACTACATGGTTGTTTAGCCTACATATGTTAGTTGCTGTGTACAGAAAGTTAGGAATCATAAGTCTAATTTTAGAGAACTAGTAGAAAACACAATTTGTGGGGAAAAGATGAATGCTTCTTGTGGTAACAACCACATCTTTTTCTCTCTTAACACCTCATAAGACAAGACTAATGCACTTTAATAAGAAACATGATATATCAGTTGATGGCATAAAATTGTGTAATAATCCACTTTGAGTACCTGCAGAAACACTCACTCACTTTACTCAAGCGTAGTTATTTTCTTATTTAGGGATTTCTTATTTAGGTATTTGTAAAGCACCACACTTCTTTCTAATTTGAAATAGACTATTACCAAAGGAAATGAATTCCATGAGTCAAAAATACCTATAAAGAAGCACCTGGCAAATTGATAAATTTAAAACTTTGTTTCCAAACCAGGAAAGTAGAACTGAGTCATAAGAAATTTTGGCTAACATTTGAAAAGTCAATTCAGTTTAATGCATACAGGATGCCATGATTAATTTTATAGATCAAAAAATTAGTAGGAATTTTTAAACTTGGAAGGTAATAAATACAGAATTCACAGTCAAGCTTTGACTCAGGAGCACAGTGTCCAATAATATAACAATATTAACTGTTTCTTCTTTTCTTTTGTTTTGTTTTATAGCACAGCAGTAGTGATAAAGGTTGTTTTCAGAGATCATTCCTGCTGTTTCTTGTGGGACCAAATGGGGTGCTGGGAACTTAACTTGGCATCAATAGTATGGAACCCTTTACTGTCTCTCTAGCTCTATCATATAAAGAGGGGTTAGAAGCTGTATTAGTCTTCATTTATAAGTGAAATTACTAGAATCTAACTTCTCATCTATCACTCTATTGAGACTACAGATTTCTTTGGGATATTAACTTTATGTACTTCAAGGTTTACTGTAATTCAATTTACTTATAAAATTAGTTCTTGCTTTGGACTCATGGGCTACTTCCATATTCATTAGTGCTTTGATATATCTACATAGGAGCTTACATTATTTGTGGGTCCAAATTTGCATTTCTATCCCTGGTACCAATTCAGCAGGAAGAGTTCACGTTCCTTGGGATAGAACACTAAAGACTTTCTTGGGTCAACATGAAAATTTTATATTCAGCATGATAGACATTAGACAAGAGAGAATGAAACGATTCTAAGTAACCTAGATTCTAGAGTTGACAAGGTGAATTTTTTTTCACCTTATTGTTGAGTAATAGAGACTACACTAGGTAATTTCCAAGATTTTGTTTGAAAAATTCTCTAAGCAAATTGAATTATCATATGTACCTCTTTTTTCCTATACCAATATAGAAATTTTTTTTGTTTTGTTTTGGTTTTGGGCCACACCCAGTGACGCTCAGGGGTTACTCCTGGCTATGCGCTCAGAAGTCGCTCCTGGCTTGGCTTGACCATATGGGAACCGGGGGATCGAACCGCGGTCCATCCTAGGCTAGCGCAGGCAAGGCAGGCAACTTACCACCAGCGCCACAGCCCGGCCCTGTTTTTTGTTTTGATTTTTTTTTCAATATAGAAATTGTTAATTGTGTATTTGTTTCTTGTTGCTATGAGAGAATGAACCAGCAAGCAGGGATTATCACATGCCCACTTATAATTCTGTAGGTCAGGAAAGGGGGCTGAATTTGAATGTATTTTGTGCTCAATGCTTTTCGAAGAGTGGGATTGGGCTTTTATTTGGCATAGAGAGTTTTATTTCAAGTTTTCTTAAGGTTGAAATTTAATACCCATGCCTTTAATGTGAAGTTTTCTTTTTCTGTTGTCTGCCAATGAATGAGGATCATGCTCATATCCTGAAGTTTGCCCATTGTTACTTTGAATTGCTTTGCAGTTGTAGAGGAAATAGGGGAAATTCACCATGTTAGGGCTTACTGATAAATCAAATAATACCTATAAATTACTTATAAAAGTAGATAGTGGGGCTAGCATAATAACACAGTGGTAGGGCATTTGCCTTGCATGCAGTTGACCCAAGATGGAACTTGGTTCTATCTGTGGCATCCCATATGGTTCCCAAGGCAGGAGCAATTTCTGAGTGCACAGCCAGGAGTAACCCCTGAGTGTCACTGAGTGTGGCCCAAAAATAAAAAAAAAATTGGTAGGTAAGGCCTTTCCTCTTTAGTTTATGAATCATTCATAGGATGCTCTTTATAATAAGGATACTGTCCTGAGAGCTCAATAAGGTGGATACTGTTAAAATCACCATAGTATAGTAGTAGAGGAAACAATACTATACTGTTAGTATTATTAGTATATAGTTAGTAATGTTAGTATTGTTAGTATTGTTAGAGGACTTAGCTTAGATAGTGGAAGGAATGTATTTAGGATTTGAATTTGAGCCATATGTTCATTAATAGAGAACTGTCAAAGAAGAGGTAGGGATTTCTCTGAGAAAAGTTGATCATGCAGAAAGGGTGTCTGAATTAATGCCTGGACTTCAGATGGTAGTATTTGGGTATGGAGGTACAGCTTCTAGCTCAGTGAGTGGGGGATAATGAATGCCACTCCTTAATTAGTCATTCTGAGATGAATGTCATACTTTGGAATAAAGTACATTTCAGGAATACAGAATGGATACATCTACCCCAAGATTGAATTCTTAGAAAATAGGAGTAGTTGAAGTTACAGAGAGAATAAAAAACTCATGAGGTTGAACATCTCATAAATACCTGTATTCATGAGAGATTCCAGAGAATTCTAACTCAATTTCTACTATGTGATTATAAAGGGGTAAATGGGAAGTCTGCACCTCTGAAGAAGTTTCTCATCAGAACCCAATAGTTCTAGTTCTCTTATCTTGGGTGTCTAACCTCTAGAGCTATAAAAACTACACTTATATTGTTGATAGTCATGCAGTCAAAGCTATTTATTAGAGCAGAGCAGACCTTATGCTATTGACAGCAGAAGAATGCTGAAGGAATTGAGTTTTTCTTATTTCAAGAAATCCCAGTAACCTTCTCCTGAACCTTCAGTACAAGAGAGGCTAGGGAGATCCTATTACAAGTGATCTTGCAAGAGGATGCTTTGGCTGAACATAACACAGAGTGGAAAGGGCTTATTCTCCTGCAGTGAACTTTAGGAATCTACAGCCAATTCTCGTGACAACATTAGAAGACACTACCCTAATATATATTTTGAGTAGCCAAACCATGGTGAAATAAGATAGATAAAATATGCCTCTGCACAGAGAAAACTTTTCTTAAGAAACTTCCAAATCATTCAATTAGATGAAGCTATATGTCCATCTACATAGATCTATTCAGATAGATAATTTGTACATATCTATCTCTTGGGTAAGACTAATGATAACCCTAAACAAAGGTGTTCCCCCAACTTCCTCTTCACTACAATCTCTTCCTTTGATGTGTAAAAGCCCACTAGATAGTTACTTTTGTATAATACTTGACCTTCCCACAACTGATATTGGGAGTTGGTTTGAATAAAGAAAGAGCAGTTCTGGTTTTGGGCATACAGAGAGCACATGGGTGAGAGAGACCATGAAGCAAAAGTAGATTGACTCCAATGCATCCTTTTCTCACTGGCTTGGTATTATTTGTCTGTTGCTACCCTGCTTCGTCAGACTCATCTGCCTAAGGGCTGGGAAACATGGTGCGTGAAGTGGTCTCACCACTCATGGATTTTTATTATCTATCTATCTATCTATCTATCTATCTATCTATCTATCTATCTATCTATCTATCTATCTATCTGTCTGTCTGTCTGTCTGTCTGTCTGTCTGTCTGTCTGTCTATCTATCTATCATCTATCTATCAATCATCTCTATCATCTATCTATCATATCTATCTATCATCTATCTGTTTATCTACCTACCTGACTACTTACCTATATTAAAAAAAATGTTTGACACTATATATCCAAGGTAGATGTTCTAGTCTTTGATGACAAGGCAAATGTATTGTATTTATTTTCAAGGATGTTGAAATGACATTGCTGCCCAGTGAGTCAAATCTATAAAATAATGAGATGATTTTTTAGCTCTTATGTGTTCCCAACCCAAAATACTTTATTTCTCAGAATTGTTATGTCTCAAAACTCACAGTTAATAAAATAGAAAGTTCCCACAAGAGTTCAATATCTTTACCTTAATCATGACTCAAGTCCCAGGAATCTCATATTTGAATGAAATAGTATTTCAGAATGGGATTTTTAAATGCTTCACACCTACAAGGGTAGGTAGATTTTTTTGTACTAGGTTTTTGCTGGGGTTTGGCAAATGGGAATGGTCTTTAAATTCATGATCATATCTCAGACTTTCTACAAAATACAGCAGGGGCCTAGATACAATGAAATAACTCAGATGAGGCTAATCTCCAGACCATAATTATGACAGTTTTTCTTTTTTGTCATACCTTAGCTTGCTGCAATGCATTGGGAGCTTGTTAACACAACAACTTTTTTCATAATTTTGGTTTATTATACAAGAGCGTGAGACTCTCCTCTTTTAATCACTAGGTACATTTTGGGATAGGACAAAGGAGCAAGAAATCTTGTGAGATGAATGCTTTCTGACATATAGCAAAATTCAGGAAGCTTATTACATTATTTTTGGTCCTTTTGAGAAGGTACCTATATAGAGAAAAATATTCCCAAATAATACAATGCATTGCTATAATATATCACAACTGCTTTTCATCCTACTCTAAGAAAAGACAAATTAAACATTTTAATCTATCAAGAATTCTGTTACTGAGAAGATAGACTTTTATAGGCAGATGAATGCAAATTTTGTCGAGGGTCAAAGAAAAAATAGAAGAGAAATGGACATATCAGAGTCCTAACTTGCTAAGTAACGAAAATACAGTAGTTTAACCTCCCTTAAAAATAAAGAGGACCTTAGTTTTATTTACCTGATATGAATAAATTTTTTTGTCATAACCGGCAGTGCTCAGGAGTCACTCCTGGCTCTACATTCAGAAATTGCTCCTGGAAGGCAAGGGGGACCATATGGGATGCCGGAATTCAAACCACCATCCTTCTGCATGCAAGGCAAACACTCTACTTCCATGCTATCTCTCCAGCCCAAGAATAGAATTTATATGTGGATACAGTTTTGGGGTCACACCAGCAGTGCCCAAAGTTTATTCCTGGCTCTGTGCTTAGAAATTACTCCTGGCAGGTTTGGGGGACCTTATGGGATACCAGGGATTGAATCCGGGTCAACGGCATGTAAAGCAAATGCCCTACCAGCTGTGCTATAGCTCTGTTTGTTTGTTTTGTTTTTGGGTTACACCCCGCAGCTGAGAGCTCCTGTCTCTAAGCTCAGAAATCGCTCCTGGGGAACCATATGGGGTGCCGGGATTCGAATCACCATCCTTCTGCCTGCAAGGCAAATGACTTACCTCCATGCTATCTCTCTGACCCCTTTCTTTATTTTGTTTGTTTATTTTCTGTGCTATAGCTCTGGTCCTGAAAATAGCATTTCAAAAAGACAGAATGGGGAAAATGCAGGAAAAGGGTTAAAATCCACACCCAACTGAATTAACCTGCACCATTTTCTGAGACCAAGTTTCTACCGAATTCCCATTTGAAGCTTCGGAAACTGAGGCCTACACATCTGTTGATTTCATCTTGAGACAAAACCAACCAGGGAAAAGGAGTCAGGTAGAATTATTCCTGCCAAGGATCTGAGCTAAGGTGTTCTTGCTTTCACATATTGTTTTTGACATTTGCAGTCATTTTCAAAGCAAAATTTTTATAGTTAAATGCTCTTCTTCTCTCTTTGGAACAACAAGATATTAAATCATTACCAGAGGGAAATTACCTTTTGTGAGATTAACCTGACGTGTGAGAGTCAGAAATGGGACGTAATGGAATGAGATAAAGCCCAATTATTTCTGCAAATAAGGGAAGATTCAAGATTGCACCTAGGAATGGGTAGTTAGGGCCTTCTAAATGTACTGCCCAAGCTATGACTCACTCCACCAAGCATGGACATGGACACCTGGAAATTTGGCTACCGATATCATTATGACAAAGCATAATTTTCTCAGGATGTGGGTTGGCTCTGACTCAACTACCATATTTCCCTCACTTGGGTCATGACTAACAGTCACATTGAATTAGGACAGTTATTATGTGGTTGCTTAGAAGTGAAGAACTAAATTATCATCAAAAAGATGCATTTGGCATGCCCTGTTTATACCAACACACAAGAACAGACTCTTGCATCTTAAAGAACACCTGTTAGCTAATGTGTCTGTTATTCCGTTAAGTGGCATCATCTATTACTCCTATGACAAGAGTAGTTCTCTTCTACTAAATATCACCTCTGCATACAGTATAAGGTCACTCAAAGCCCTATGGGCCTTGGCAAAACTGTTACCATTATTAGAAATGCAGAGAATCGTAAGCTAAGGGCAGCAAGCACTCTGGAAAGCTGAGAAAAACCTCTTCTTGTCTTAGTTCTTTTCACTTCTAGTAAAAGCAGTAAATATTTCCCATACCCCCTTTCATAACTGAGATAAATGTATTGGGGGACTGTATTCTTCCATTTTAGTTCTATCAATGACTATGTATTCTTTATCTAAGAAACTCATCCCCCCCCAAGAAACTCATCTTTATAATAAGATAATAAAAGGTGGGGTCATTCCATCCTTATAGTGTGTATCTTTCCATTATTGATTTTTGAATGCTCCTAGTCTCAGCCCAGGATACTTATCTTGGTTTCCCTTATTTTACTTGCACATTTGCTATATACTCTTTCCATGCACATGGCACTGAACTGTGTTTTTTTTTCTAACCTGTCTTATGCTGTTTTAATTTCTCCTATATATGTATATATGTATAGATATTTTTGTGTTGTTTGGTTTTTGGGTCACATCCGGCAACGCTCAGGGGTTACTCTTGACTCGATGCTCAGAAATCGCCCCTGACAGGCACAGGGGACCAGATGGGATGCATGATTCGAACTGCCGTTCTTCTGCATGAAAGGCAAACGCTCTACTTTCATGCTATCTCTCTGGCCCCTCGCCTATATCTTGATAAGAATCCAGAGAGGTAGGGGATTTCATTCTGTGTTCCACTAAAAAGAATGTATTCTTTTGATTCTTCATGTTCTTACTACCTATGTACTTGTTAAAAGATATTTAAAGGTATCAATCTCTCCCCCCAATTAAATCATTGCAGTTGAACCTGGAATAAAGTTCTCCATAAAGCAGAACATGACCAGATAGTCTAATTGTGTTCATAGTGTCACTATTATTTTTGTTGCTTCTTTGAATTTTTAGTGGGGGGGGGCACACCCGGCGGTGCTCAGGTGTTACTCCTGGCTGTTTGCTCAGAAATAGCTCCTGGCAGTCACTGGAGACCATATGGGACACTGGGATTTGAACCAACCACCTTTGGTCCTGGATCGGCTGCTTGCAAGGCAAATGCCGCTGTGCTATCTCTCTGGGCCCTCTTTGATTTTTTTTTTATTTTTGGTCATACTCAGTTGTGTTCAGAAATCACTCTTTGAGAGGTTCTGGGGGACCATGTGAAATGTTAGAAATCTAATTAAGTCAACTGCATTCAAGTCAAGTGTTCTACCTGCTGTGCTAACTCACTAGCCCCATGATAGTGCCACCTATTAAAAACGTGTGTGTACTCTCTCTTAGACACAAGCGTATGGTAGGATGAAAATAATATTTGAAAATCTAAAAATGTTAGATCTAGCAAAGCTTTGCCAGACATTTCCAGAAATTTAGAAAAGGCTAGTTGAAGGAAAATGATTGACTGTCCTGAAAATAAACGAGTTAAATTTGAACTAGTTAACAACTAGCTATCAAAACAATAAGATACTAAGTTAATTGAGCTATTGATTGAGATGTGTACCATTGTAAATCTGAAAAAATTTCTTAATTATATGATGTTGTAATATTGGATCATATCATTTATTGGCATCGATTTTCATTTTTCCCAGTACAGTCTTGTTGAGTAAGTGAATTATTGACTTTTGTTGAAAAATTCCTTGAAAAGGAAGTGATGACATGAGTTTCTTGACCTTGAGAAAAGAAAAAATTCCTATTAGGAAGCACAGATTCTTTTTTATGAGAATAAATATCATAATAGTGGATCTGTCAATGGAAAGATTTGTTTTTCTCTCTAGTCATGGCTTGCATGTCCTGCTCCACAGAGTCAAGTTTCAGGAAATGTTGCTGCTGCTTAGAGAAATTCTCTTAATCCAGGGGTGCGAGAGAGACTGAGGGTCAGAATGTATGGAGAAGAACAGTGATATACAGACTTGGAGAATAACTTGAACGACTTGGCAGAAAATGGACATGTATGACAGTACATGACCAAAAGAAATCTGGTGCCTAATAGAAATGGATTGGAGGTTTTAGGATAGCTAGTATTTTAGGTGTCTAGTATGCAGACTTAAAGTTGCCAGCCATGTGCTTTGTTTTCTTCTATTTCTACTACCTCAGAGATTTATTAAAATATGCTAAGCATGAGTGGCAGTGCATCTTTTATTTTTGGAGAATAAAGGTCTCTTTCTTGCAGTGTAAAGAGGTGACCATAAAAAAATTGAGTTGCAAAGGAAGTGTTAGATATTTAAAAATGACTGAAACTAAGATATCGAGGGAAAATGAGCTCAGAAGGTTTGAGACAGACATTTAGTTTTGGAGATTAAGGCACACTGGTTCAGGGAAAGTAAGAAGGCATTGGTATATGATTTCTCTCTGCAACACAGAATACTATCCTAAGCTTTTTTGTCTTTTTTTTTTAACTACTTATCATCTTCCTTTCCAAGGGAAATCTAATTCAAAGTACTTAAATCAATACAGTTAATCAATGCCAGACTTCTGGTAACAAAGTATTTTCATTTGATTTCCATTTAATTAACTAGTAGCTAATAAGTTTTTTTTTGTTGTAGTTGTCTTAAAGTAAAAGTTCTGAATGTCCTGTTGTTCTGATATATTTTGGCTAAGACACACCTTCTAGCTCATTTGAATATATGACTATTAAGTAACCTCTAAATTTGAATTCGGAGATTTTATCATACTATGATCTAATTTATAAGTCCTCAATTTCATTTCATCAAAGCTCTATGCTCAAATCATTCAAATGCTTAAATTTTGCTTTAAACTTACGCCTAGATCCTAGAAATATGTTAAGATTGAGCGCTGTATTTGGACTATTTGCAGTAATGGAAAAGTGATGGTGATAAGATTTGTGCTTGCATTATGCTATGAGTGTGTGTGTGTGTGTGTGTGTGTGTGTGTGTGTGTGTGTGTGTGTGTGTGTGTGTGTGCCATCTTAGATTTTTCAAGTTTTATTGACAGGAGGCTCTATCATGATGGGAATTGCAGATAAGATTTCAATCTTTTGTATGTGTTGAATGTAGAATAATGTATGTGATTAATAAATGTCTATTGTCTTTAATTAAAGAGGAAGGATTTTATGATAAATCATTTTCTTTCTCCCTCCTTCCCTTTCTTCTCCCTCTTCCACCCTCCCTCTCTCCCCCTTCCTCTTTCCTTCTTACCTTCTTTTCCTTTCTCCCTCCCTCATGCCTTCCTTCCCTCAATCCCTCCTTCCCTCCCTCTCTTCCCTCCCTCCTTCCCTTTCCCCCTTCCCTCTCTCTCTCTTTCCCTCCCTTCCTCCCTTCCTCCCTCC
>PVKC010042700.1:0-11908 GCA_004027635.1 Crocidura indochinensis | reverse complement strand
GCCGGCGAGGAGGACCTGGAACAGCAGTTCCACTACCATCTGCGCGGGCTGCACACTGTGCTCTCCAAACTCACACGCAAAGCCAACATCCTCACTAACAGATACAAGCAGGAGATCGGCTTTGGCAACTGGGGTCACTGAGGGGGTGAGGGAACACTCCGCGGCTGTCCAACACCCTTCCCAGTCCCTTCTCCCACCCTCTCTTTTCTCAAAGCTATTTTCTTTCTGGCTGCAGGGTGAGGTGGACGGAGAGCAAAGTTGGGGACTCGGGAAAGTGCTGGGGAAGCAGAGTCTGCATGGAGGAGGGGCACACTTGGGGGGGGGAGAGGAAAGTGGTGGCGGGAGATGAGGGGCTCAAGGACCTCCTGAGGACGGGGGGAGAGACCTGCGCTCTGCGTTGGTGGGGATGAGACTTGGGCGGACGCCCTGCCTTCTGTCTGTGCCTTTCCTGGAGTTTCTTTTCGGGCTTTGGGGAGCAGGGTCCCTACCAGGGCGGGGCGCCGGCTTGCCTCATGTCAGCGCCGCCCAGAACCGGGCGCTGGGGAAGGCGGGGCCCTGCCAATGGGCTGGTGGAGGCCGCGGCTTTACTAGGATTGCATCAGTTTTCCTGTTTGCACTATTTCTTTTTTTGTAACAGTGGCCCTGTTTTAAATATGTTGACTCTCCTCCTTGCTCTGAAACTAAAGCGATTCCATTGTGATAAGCACACAAACTGCACTGTCCGTAGGTAACCGGTACTACTTTATTGATGATTTTCTGTTACACTGTATAGTTGTCCTGTGGCACCCCATCTCACCCTTTCATGGGTGCCCTCACCCCAGTACGAGTAAACTGGCACTGTGCGCAACTTGTCACTTAGCCAGTGCAAAATAATAGCATTATTATGAGAAAGTGGACTTAACCGAAACGGAGCCAGCTGACATTCTTTTCGTCATGTACGTAGAATGATGAAGGGTTCCGCTATTGTTATATGTCTTAAAATTATTTAAAACTTTTTTAATCCAGATGTAGACTATATTCTAAAATAAAAAAGGCAAATGTGTTAACGAAACTCCATTAAAGTTTGTTGTTCTTTAATCCACCAGCGAATGGCTTAATAGTAAATAAAAACACATTGATTAACTGTTGTTTTCCGGGAAAGTGAACTCACTTTCCCCTCTGGTCATTCCAGGTGATGGACAATTCTCTGTAAGTATGCAGTTTGGTTTGGAAAGTGACCGCTGACATCATTTACTTCCAAGCCTTTTATTTTTAACTCATATAACATAGGTAGGCCCATACACCTCCACAGAAGGTTTATACATCTCAAAGATGTGGGACGAGGATACACCGGTATTTTTCAATTAATTAACCCAATTTATCAGAGCGCATCATTAACAATTCTGATTTTTTTAGAAGACCAATTGCAGACAAAAACTTTTGAAGCCTTTATACTTTTAGGCAGAAATTTCACTGGGAAACTGAGAAGTGAGAAATTAGAAAAATATCACTATGGCACATGCCTTGTTGACATTATTTACAAATAATTTTTTTTTTGGTTTTTGGGTAACACCCGGCAGCACTCAGGGGTTACTCCTGGCAGGTTCCAGGGACATATGGGATGCCAGGATTTGAACCACCGTCCTTCTCCAGCCCCTATTTACAAGTCATTTAATATTGATCTTAGACTAAAAGGTGTTTTTAACCTGGTTTGTATCCTGTATCTCTAGATCCCAGAGAAGCACTAAACTTTAACAAATCAGCATCCTGTAATGCTTTTAGTTTAAGGATGATCCAGGCTGTGGCAGGGGTCCCCAAGGAACCAGACACCAATAGTATTCTTTCTCTGTAGAATGGCACAGGCAAAATCCAGGGTTCTGCATTCCCTTTGTCATTCTTTGTTTAGGGGCAAGCATAAGTGTTGAACAACTTTGGTTTTCCATCTTGATGCCAAGAGACATTCACTAAGCTTATACAACTTGACTTCCAAATACCTATAACTTTAGTTTTTTTTTAAATAGAAAGTTCTTGTGGTGTGTGCCACTCAAGTCCATATCAGTTTTTAGCAGCAGTGCAGAAATGGGCAAGTGACAAGATTGGGGTGCCTGTCTGTTGCCTGAGAGAGTTAATCATTAATACAGAGATAAGCACTGCTGCTGGAGCAGTAAGGTACACAGTCTCTTGCTTTAAATTTCCTTTAAAATGTTAAAGTGCACACAAAAAATAAAGATAGAAAACTGCTGAAGCCAAGAATTTGGAGCCCGAATGGTGTGTTCATATCCTCTTGTTACTACTTATTAATTACAAATAGTTAACCAGCTAGGTCTGCTGCCAAATTTGAAGTCAGGCACGATACTAACAAAAGTTTTACTTCATAGGGTTGTGATGAGAATGAATATATAGAGAATGTCAGAAGCTTGTGAGGTTTTTGGGAGCTTCACTTACGGCTCTAAGATGTTTCACTTTATAGTTTTGAGTTTATGTCTATCCATTCCCTCTTATTTTCTTCCGGATTATGTGAAGCTGAAGACAACATGCATTCCTTCAGGAAAAACAGTTTCAACTACACACTTGAATTATATCACCTAGGAGTAAACTTTCCTTTCTTACCAACTCAGAGGGAAATTCTAATTAAAATCCAAAAGTCATGATTTGGGCAAGAATTTTATGATATCCTTACTTCAAGTTGTGATCAGAATGTTCTTGTGACATATAAAATACAAATGATAGTTGTGGTAAAACTAAATTATAAAGATTTGTCATTTTCAACTTAATTTTTAAAACATTTATGTAGGAGTATTTATAGGAAAATACTGATTCTGGCTTGGAAATAATAATGTGGCTCACTTAAAGAGAATTAGATTTTTATGCAACACTGTAAGGTTTCCTAGGCCCCAGACAGTACTATTCCACACAGAGTAACTACTCTTATTGAGGCTCAATTTATGAAACAAAAGGCTAAGTCCTCTAACAGATTCTACCTGATAAAACTTTTGTAAAGCAATTTAAATTTTCATTTAGAATTTGAGGTAAACTAATCAGTGACTTCACATTTTCAGGAATTCAAAGCACTTTATAGACTTTAAACTGTCATCATTGTGGCACCAACTGTGAGCTCTCAGAGTTGGTAATTGATTGAGTTCCCATCTCTGTGGCAATTTATGAGTAAAGAGAAGGTACAAAAAGCCTAGTGCTGATAGTGGAACATGTGGTAGAGCTGGGTTTGATCCTCAGCATCCCATATATTTCTCTGACTGTGACAGGTGTGATCCCCAAGTACAGAGCCTGGAATAAGCCCTGAGTACTGCTTTTGTGTGGCCCAAAAATGAGGGAGAGGGGGAGAGAGATACAGAGACATACAGAGATAGAAAGAGATACAGAGAAGGCACAGACAGATTAACAAGGTCCAAGTATACCTTCTGGATATTTACTTTGCTAAAATTTTTCAACAGCAGAACCCTACAACAAAGCCCATGAGAAGACCTGATTTGGCTTTTGAATAATAGTCTACTTTGCTCAAGAGGGACTTTTCATGTTTGGCATTTACACAGACTTCCATAGTGGGCTAATCAGATTTACTTTTTTTCTCTAAACTTGATTTCAGTTGTCAGAGCACATAACATTGCTACTGGAACAATTATTCTTTGGGTAGAACTTGAAAACTAGTTTACTCCTTAGATATTTTAATGGAGTTATTGTCCTTTGCATTTGGTGAATCATTTCCCTTTCTTTTTAGTTGCTAAATCAAAATCATTAGGAAAATAGTCTTGCCCTGCTCTGTGGTTCCCAGATGAGTGCAAATTGGACACATATCCAGTGGAGTGTCAGTTACATACTTCTTAAAGAAAATAATGCTCTCTTATGGGAATTTTAGTATATTTATAGCAATCATTTCTTGTTGATTTATTTTATAGAGTTTCGGTGAAATAGTCACTGAAGTTTTGGGGTTTTTTTTTTGGGGGGGGCACACCCTGCGGTGCTCAGATGTTACTCCTGGCTGCTCAGAAATAGATCCTGGCAGGCACGGGGGACCATATGGGACACCGGGATTCGAACAAGGACCTTTGGTCCTGGATTGGATATTTGCAAGGCAAACGCTGCTGTGCTATCTTTCTGGGCCGTCACTGAAGTTTTTCTTTAAATTTTATCTCTTTTTGTCAAGAACAACAAAAATATCCCTGAATCAGAAGATTCTAAAGATATTTGAATGTTCACTATAAGACTGACCTATTAAAAATAACCAAGTCTTTAACATTTCAATCATTATGTTTCATCAAGGTGAAATGCCTTTAATTACTAAGATAACTAAAACTTAGAATTATTTTAAGGTCATGTACATTTTTTAATAACATGAGGAAATTGGAATGTTTCACTGGACATTCTCTAAACACTTTATTGGGCTCCCAGTTAGTTCATTTGGTACTACATAGAATTTGCTGATAAGTGGTGAATATGTGACGACACACTACCAGTAACCATTTGTGTAAGGGAAGGTAGTACCATCCTTTGCCTTATGTAATTAGAGGACCCCTACTTTAGAGGGTCCCACATCAACTCTCCTAATTTTGTGCAGTTTTCTCACTAAAGGATAAGGAATCCTCAGAGCCAAGAAAATGCTCCCAGCTAATTTCCCTATTGTAGATCATAATTGTATGTCTGGGTACACAAAGTTACTACTTCCATGTCCCTGAACCTATTTCAGTGACTATGTAGGTATTTGTCCTGAGTTTATTTTTGCAATGACACACAATACTTGGACAGAGGAAACTGGGGTTTCAAAGAGGAAGTTTGGGTAGGAAGATAAGAGGGTGGAGGGAATTGTGGGATGACTTCTCTTGATTTCAGGAGAAACCCAGGATCTGAAAACCTGAAGAAAGATGTGAGGAGAGCAACTCAAGTCTGGAAATGGAAGTTTCTTCCATTTCTGGTACAGGAGGATTCTTTTTTTTTCTATTTTTAGCTTTCTTTAGGAATCCCCAAATTCCATTAAAGAATATGATGTAATTGATAAAATATTGGTTAAGGAAAAGGAAAACCACATCTGTATACAAATCTTTTCCAGCTGTTTGCTATTCAGTGCTTAAATGACAGCAATTAAAGCACAGATCTGAATAGACATACCTTCTGTAAAACATAATTATTTCACCTCCTCAAATTTTCTTTCGCCTTTAAGAAAAATTTATTATAATTCTCCTTGTCATGTCAAATTTATAGTCCAGTTAAAGTGGAATACAAGTATTTTATGCAGCCGTCTAAACAAAGACTGCTAGAATCATAACCAATTCCCCAGCCCTTCCTGTTTGGGCATTCTCTATTTTTAAAAGGAACAATTTTTGAATGCTTTCTCATTCTTTTCCTTATATTATATACTTTTTGCCCAATATTTTAGAATGCTTTGCTTAGCAGTTTTAAAAATAATTGTGCCTGTGGGCCCAACTTGAACAATTCAAACTGGTAAGAAATTTGATTGGAAAAGATGCTTATTATTTAGTAAAGAGAAGAACTGCCTGACCTTGGACTGTCTGGAGAAAGTATTCTTCATCACAGTAGATAAAAAAGTGAAGAAAACACTAGCAGAACTGAGAGTCCAGATTTTTAAGTGAGCTAGCTAAATCAACAATGTTTAGGATAGGTATTTTCTAGAATCAATTTTGCTGCCCCCTCATTCCTATCTTATTAGTGTTGATATGTGCACTTTTATCAAGGAACATTCAGTTAGCAGGATGAAACTGAATGTGATTCATTTGATGTTTTCAAAGGTAGAAACCAACTTTGTAGTTTTTTTTTCTTTTCCTCCCTTTGAATACCACACTGCTGAGGTAAAGAATGTTGGAGCTTGTGGGTGAGCTCAATAGGGCCAATTAAAACCTGACTACTCTTCCACCATGTAGAAATACCTGATACAACTTGCAGTAGCCTTGGATAATGGAATTTTTCTTTCTTAGCAGACAGCCAATTGAGGAGATGTCTTGTTTGGTAGACAAGGAAAGATGAAAATAAAAGTACCATCTTGTTGATTTGGAGCAATCTATTTTTGATGGGCTATTTGAGTGACATTATATTTATGCTCTGATTTTATAAATGATGTAAATGTCCACTAGCAGTCAAACTATGTTGCAGAGGGCAAGGAGCATAGTTAGTGGAGTTTAGTCATTGAGAATAGGATGTAGTATTTTGTAACATCTAATTAACATTGCATCTTGTGACTTGTGGATGCTTTGGGGGTAAAATTTTGTTTCTGTGTTGATAAAAATGTGTTAATACTTCCTTTAGTACCTAAACATTTGAGAAAGGTAAATATTTAACCTAGGTGTTAGGAATGAGAATGAATCTCAGAAACCAGCAGTCTTTCATTTTTAGTGAGTTGGAGAGCTGAGAAAAAAGCCTGCACCGACAGCTAGTTTGTGCCCTAGTTTTTTGTTTGTTTTGCCTATTTGCTTGTTTTTGTTTTTTAAAAAAGAGAACATGCCAAGAAAAGCCTGCCAACTTATGTCTTTCCAAGCTTACCAGATGTGATCCACTGTTTTGGGTCAGAGTGAGGAGGATAGTGATTAAGATATGTTTCAGGACATTCACCTCCATTGGAAATGTGAGAGATGTACAAGACATAATCCTCTGAAACAGAAAATTCTGGCAGCTTTGTCTCTAATTGCGAAAGTAGCAAATATTAGGTGGGAACTTAGGAAACTGTCACTATGCCAGTCTTAGCTAGTTTCGTAGTTCTTGGTATCAATAATGAGGCTTCTATCACTTAATTATGTGCTATAATTTTTACCATCACTTTATGCAACTATTGTTTGCCAACTCAAAATTGGCTTGATTCTTGAGGTAATAGTTGGGGAAGGGTGGTGATAAATAAAGCAAATGAGGCAATTGTATAAAGGAGAAAAAGAAGGGAAGAATTGGAGTTTTAAAGAGAAGAAATGGAAAAACAACAGAGAAGATATATTGTAAATTGTTAATTGAAATTTCTATAGACTATTTCTGATCTTACATAGTCTCCCACCATCTTGCCACCTTTTATCAAGAAGTAGAACTGCTATCTTCTCTCCTTTAGATTTACAAACGACTTTGCGACTGCCTTGACAAGATAAAAGTGGCATATGCTTTCTTTGATGGGTGAGAGAGCACAGAGCTCAGGTATTACTCCTGGCTCTGCACTCAGAGATCACAACACCTGGCAGGCTCAAGGGATCAGCTGGGGTTCTGGAGATAGAACCTAAGGTTCTCACGTGCCAGGCAAGCACCCTACACACTGTACTATTGCTCCAACCCTGACTGATGTTTTTAAGGTCAGAATATGATGGCTGATGTATTATCTATCCTCTTGTGGAAGATACATATTGAGTTTTACAGCCTGGAAAACTGAGAGAGGCCAGGCAACAGTCAGAAGTTATGGATAGATGTTCAAGCTGATATCCTCATTATGGTTCCTGACAATAGCTATCATCTCCTTTTAAACATGATAGTGATCTCATTTGATTCTACCCCTCAGCCCTCTACTCATTCCAGCTGAAACCAAATGAACTGACAAAGGCTGTCTTCACTGAGTCCTGCCCAAATTTTAAAATGGTATGTAAAATACTTTCATTATTTTAAGTGGTTTGTTATACAGCAATAGGTATACAGGAACAGATACCTTTTATTCACATTTCAGGGGATTGCAGAACTAAATAAAAACTACTGAAAGTAAAATGTAATCTATAGAACAGTATCCACTTTGTAAAAGTTACCTGAGTAGCAGCTTATAATGAATCCAGAACCTTTGAAAGCATCTGATAACTGGTATAAAGGATGAAAAGGATGGTTAAGGTTCATAAAGAATCAGGATCAGAGAGAGACTATATAAATTGTCTTACAATTCCATTAAAACTCACATAGAAGATAGAACAAAGAAGTCTGTCCTAATACCTAAAAGTATAGCTCTTAAAATATGTAGCAAAGGTCATTAAATTTGACACTAAATTTAAGATTATAGATACTCTACTATCAGAAAAAATAACATGAATATTCAGATGGACCCTGTGCAATCACAGGGTTTTTAAAATTCTTTTAAAAATAAATTCTTTAATTGAATCACTATGAGATACATAGTTAGAAACTTCTTCATGATTGAGTTTTAGTCATAGAATGTACAACACCTTATCAGTACATTTCCTGCCACCAGTGTCTCCAGTTTCTCTCCTGTCCTACTTCCTGCTGCCTCTGTGGCAGACCTTCGCTCTCTCTCTCTCTCTCTCTCTCTCTTGTTTAGACACTGTGATTTGCAATATTGTTACTGAAGGGGTATCATGCATATCACTTTATCTTCTTCAGCACCCAGTTGCCCAGTTATTGTCCAGAGTGATTATTTCCAATGATCATTGTCATAATGGTCCCTTCTCTGCCCTCACTGCATTCCCCCCACTATTGTGGCAAGCTTCCTACATTGGATTGGTCTTCCTGGCCCTCGTCTCTATTCACATGGTTTATTAACAAACCATGTCAGGGGCCAGAGAGATAGAATGGTAAAGCATTTGCCTTTCATGCAGAAGAACGGTGATTCGAATCCTGGCATCCCATATGGTCCCCCGAGCCTGTCAGGGAACAATTTCTGAGTGTAGAACCAGGAGTAACCCCTGAGCGATGCCGGGTGTGACCCAAAAACCAAAACAAACAAACAAACAAAACCATGTCAGAGCGTGGTGCAGTATGGGGACTACTTGATGAGGCAGATTTACTGTCCATGAGCCCAAAAGTATTATCAACCTCTGAAAGCTGGATAAAGCAAGAGAATATATACTTTCCAGAATCTACAGAAAGTATGCAGCCTTGCCAGTATCTTGACTTGACCCAGTGACTCACTGGCGTCTTTTGGACTCCAAAATTGCCAGGTAACAATTTAGTATTGTATTAAGTCACTGACTTTGTGGGAATGTGTTAATGAAGCAATAGGAAATTAGAACACTCCACCTCTAGCATGTGACCAGAAAACAGATTATATACATACTCTTGGCAATTAATCCATTTTACTGCCTTTAAGCTGATTCAAATAAGAATTTTGAGCATAGAGGCTGGGAATTTCTGCGAATCTAAGCCTGCATGACTGCCAAAAACTGTGAGTCCTGTCCGTGTGTTTCTCTCTCCTCTCCAGTTGCCCAAACCACTTGGGAGTGGGCCGAAAAGAGGCTGCAGAAGAGCCGGCCACTCCGCTTTGCTACGTGGCTGTGCGCTCTTTCTAAGGAAAGAGCAAAATCACAACAAGAAGAAAAAAATCACATTAAGGAATGTGCTGGATCACTGTATTCTTTCTCTCTGGACTGTCTTCTCTGTTGCGTGCTTGGGCCTAAGATTTGATCCTGTGTGAGGCCTCATCCACGGAGGACTCCACTCCCTTGTAGGCAAATCGACACACCCAGAAAGGGCAGAACCAGTGGAGTGTGGCTGCGTACATCATTTAGCCAATGAATACCACCGCAACACGTAGAAAAACTCACAATACAAGTATGACAATGGGGAAACAATGCAGGCCAGCGTGAGACTTAGAGAACGAAAACAACAATTCTGATGATCAGATAATGACCAACGAACTAATCAATCTCTCAGAAAAGGACATCAGAAAAGCAATATGGAAGATGCTCAAAGAACTCAAAGAAACCATGGATGGAGTTGAACAGAACACTAATAAGAACCAAGAAAATATGATGACAGAAATTACAAAACTCCAAACTGAAATAACATGTCAACTAACAGGCCTGAAAAACTCAGTAAATGAATTGAATGACAAAATGGATAATCTCAACACCAGGGTAGCAGAAGATGAGAATAGAATTGGTGCTGTGGATGATAAGATAAATAACTCCATACAGCGGTAGAGATTGGAAAAAAATTAAAACAAACGAAGAGACAATGGAAAATATAGTCAAAGAATGGGAACAGATGAAAATAGAAGTCTATGATAAGATCAACAGAAACAAATTAAGAATCATTGGAGTCCCAGAGTCACAGGAAGAAAATCTTCAGGAAGAATCAATGGTCAAGAACATCATTAAAGAGAAACTTCCAGACCTAAAGAATATATGTGATCAAATCCTGCATGCCCGAAGAGTACCAAGCAAAAGAAACCCCAGAAAAAATACCCCAAGACACATCCTAGTCACAATGACGAATCCAACAGATAGAGACATAATTCTGCAAACGCCAAGATCAAAAAAGGAAATTACATATAAGGGAACATCCTTAAGATTTACAGCAGACCTGTCACCTGAAACACTCAAGGCCAGAAAGCAGTGGTGGAATATTGTGACAAGACTGAATTAAATGAATGCTTCACTAGAATACTGTACCCAGCAAAACTCACTTTCCAGTTTGACGGAAAAATACATGGTTTCATAGTAAATAAAAACAGCTCAGAAACTTTACAGACTCAAAAACACTCTTAAGAGAAAAACTGGAAGACCTAATTTAAGACAAGACTAACCAAAAGACACACCAAATTTTGATGTAAAGATGGCATCAAATCCCAGGACAATTCTTTCTCTCAATGTCAGTGGACTAAATGCACCAGTGAAGAGACACAGAATGGCTAAATGGATCAAAAAACTCAATCCAACTTTCTGCTGTCCACAAGAAACGCACCTCAATAGTCAGAACAAACATAGACTCAAAATAAAAGGCTGGAGGAAAATTATCCAAGCAAACAACACCCATAAAAACCAGGAGTGGCCATAATAATATCAGATAATGCAAACTTTATTCTCAGGAAGGTTGTAAGGAATGAAGATGGACATTATATATTAATCAAGAGGTATGTAGAGCAGGAAGAAATCACGCTTCTAAACATATATGCACCGAATGAGGGTCCAGCAAAATATTTAATAGAATTGTTGACAAAACTGAAAAATAACATCAACAGCAACACATTAATTGTGGGGGACCTCAACAGTCAACCAGACTGAAACCCAACAAGAATATACTGGAACTGAGGAGAGAAATGGAAGAAAGAGGCCTAGTGGATATATATAGGACACCTCATCCCCAGAAACCTGGATACACATTCTTCTCCAAGGTACATGGGACATTCTCCAGGATAGACTACATGCTGGCACATAAAACATATCTTCGTAATATCAAGAGGATAGAAGTTTTGCAGGCTACCTTTGCTGGCCACAATGCACTGAAATCATTTGTGAATTTCAAAAGAACAAAGAAGTAAAATTTTAACATACCTGAAAGTTAAACAGCCTCATACTGAATAACCAGTGGGTCCAAGATGAAATCAAACAGGAAATCAAAAGATTCCTGGAAACAAATGATAATGAAGACACAAACTATCAGAACTTATGGGACACAGAAAAAGCAGTACTAAGGAAAATTTATAACTTTGCAAGCACACATCAGGAAGGAAGAAGGGGCTTATCTGAGTAGCTTAATGACGCAGCTCATAGAACTAGAAAGTGCTCAACAAAAGGACCCAAAAATAGGGAGGCAGAAGGAAATAACAAAGCTGAGAAGAGAAATCAATGAAGTGGAAACCCAAAAAGCAATCCAAAAGATCAACGAAAGCAGAAGTTGGTTCTTTGAAAAAATAAACAAGATTGATAGACCACTGGCAAAACTAACAAAGAAAGAGAGAGAGAAACTTGATAGTGCATATTATGAATGAAAAAGGAGAGATCACTACTGATATGGCAGAGATAAAAAGGGTAATAAGAAACTACTTTGAGAAGCTCTACGCCACTAAATATGAGAACCTGGAAGAAATGGATAAATTCTTGGACTCTTATAATCTTCCACGGTTGAAGGAAGAAGATGTAACTTATCTAAGCACCCCCAACACTATTGATGAAATTATAACTGTAATCAAACGTCTGCCCAAAAACAAAAGCCCAGGCCCAGATGGATTCACTAATGAATTCTTTCAAACTTTCCAAGAGGAACTACTACCAAT
>PVKC010042699.1:0-11895 GCA_004027635.1 Crocidura indochinensis | reverse complement strand
GGGATCCCAGGAGTAGCCCTGAGTCTCCTGACTCCCTTGACACACCAACTGCTGTGTGAAATTAAGGAGCCCAGGCTGGGGAGGGGTCTGGAGAGGTGGTTTGCTGGGACAGGTTCTGAACACAGTGAGACACTGACAGTGCAAGAAAACGGACTTTTCAGCAAAACACAGGAGATCCTGGATTTTAGGGAGGCAGGTTATTTATTTCTCAGACATGGTGCTATACCCAAAGTGGACCTGAGTCTGAAATCCAGATCTGCCCATCCCTCCAGCTGAGGAGCCTCTGTGGTGATGTCTGTCACTACAAGAGGGACCATTTCATCCTTTGTGGTGCTGCTTTGGAATTATCTGGGGGATGGGGACAATTCTTCCAGAGAGAAGACAGCCAGGTTGCTATTCTCCTAAAGATGCCATCCTGACCTTCTGGAGAGACTTGTCAGTGACTCTCCAAAGGCCATCCTGGTCCTGGGTTTTGCTAACAGACCAATTTAGAAATCTGCTTAGAAAGAAAGTGGGAAAATAACCGAGGGCAGGAGCACATGCCTGGCATGGGTGAGGTCCAGGTCCCCTGAAATCCCCTGGGAGTGACTCCTATTAGTGAAGATTCAGAAGAACAATCATGTGCCCAATGATGCAGAGCTCTACATATGGTTTCTAGATTTTACAACTTTATTGATGCCCAGCAGTACAGAGTCTTCTCCACCTTCTGAAGTCTCAAGGCAGGGCCTCTTCTGGAAATACATAAGCAGTGCCAGGAGGCTGTGCTTCATGAGTTTCACATTCAGCTGAACTCTTCTATTGTTACACTTTTTAAATAAGCTCTAGATTTTCATTTTGCTTTGAACCCTACCAGTTCTTCTACCATTCCTAATGCTGCCTTAGCAACTTATTCTAGAACTCGTAATCTGTTGTTTTAATATGAAATATAAAGTCCTGGGGCCTGGGAGATAGTATGGAGGTAAGGCATTTGCCTTTCATGCAAAAAGGTCATCGGTTCAAATTCCGGTGCCCCATATGGTCCCCCGTGCCTGCCAGGAGCAATTTCTGAGCATGGAGCCAGGAGTAACCCCTGAGCACTGCCGGGTGTGACCCAAAAAAAACAAATAAACAAAAAAAAGAAATATAAAGTCCTAGTGTTAGGGGTGAGGCCTTTCTCGGCACAGTGCCTTCAGCACTTCTGCCAGAGGGTCTGGAGAAGGGAAGTAGCAGTGAAATATCCTCTTTCAAATTTGTCAATGATTGTATTAAATATTTTGCTGGTCTCTCATTGGGTGTGTGTATGTTTAGTAGTGTGATTTCTTCTTGTTGCACATATCCCTTGATTAGTACAAAGTGTCCATCTTTGTCCCTTACAACTTTTCTGAGTCTGAAGTTTGTCATCTGATATTAATATGGCCACTCCGGGTTTTTAAGGGTATTTTTTTGCTTGGATGATCCTGATACAGTCTTTGATTTTGAATCTATGTTCTGACTGTTCAGGAATGTTTCTCTTATTTTTTTTTTTGGTTTTTTGGGCCACACCCAGCAGTGCTCAGGGGTTACTCCTGGCTGTCTGCTCAGAAATAGCTCCTGGCAGGCACGGGGGACCATATGGGACACCAGGATTCGAACCAACCACCTTTGGTCCTGGATCAGCTGCTTGCAAGGCAAATACCACTGTGCTATCTCTCCGGGCCCCAGGTATGTTTCTTGTAGGCAGTAGAAGATTGAATTCATCTTTAGGCATCTTTAGGCAGTAGAAGATAGGACCCATTTAGCCACTTTGTGTCTTTTAACTGGTGCATCTAGTCCATTAACATTGAGGGAGATGATTGTCATGGGATTTAATGTCATCTTTGTGTAGAAGATTGGTGTATCTATTGGTCTGTCTTGTCTTAAAGTAAACGATACAGATTTTCTTTTAAGGCTTGTTTTGCATCTGTAAATTATCTGAGCTGTTGCTTATCTGTGAAGCTATGCATCCTTCCTTCAAACCTGAACGTGAGTCTGACTGGGTGAAGTATTCTAGGTGAAGCAACTATTTCATTCAGTCTTGTCACAATCTCATACCACCTTAAGAATTTCTTGTGACATGTCTGCTGTTAATCTTAAGGATGCTCCTTTGAATGTAATTTCCTTTTTGGATCTTGCTGCTTTCAGTATTCTATCTCTGTGTTAATCGTGATTGTGACTAGGATGTGCCTTGAGGTGTTTTTCTTTGGGTCTCTTTTAGCTGGTACTCTTCAGGCATACAGGATTTGATTGCATGCAGTCTTTACCTCTGGGAGTTTCTCTGTGATGATTTCTTTCTTGATTCTTCCTGGGGATCTCCTTTCTGGGCTTCTGGGACTCCAATGATTCTTATGTTGTTTCTGTTGAGTTTATCAAAGACTTCTATTTTCATCTATTACATTCCTTGAGTACTTTTTCCATTGTCTGATGGTTTGCTTTAAGGTTCTTTTCTTTTGCTGTATGGAATTTTTCTGCATTTCATCTTCCAGTTCACTGATTCTTTCCTTGGCTGCTGTAACTCTGTTGGAGAGGCTTTCCATTGAGTTTTTTTGTTCAGCTACCATGTTTTTCAGATTTCTTATTTCAGGTTGGAATATTCTGATTTCTATCTTTGTGTTCTGTTTAGCTAGAGCTATGTTTTCTTTGATTTCCATGAGGAACCTCCATATTTCTATCCTAAACTCTTTATCTGAGACATTAATCAGATGGTTGGTATTTTTTGGGTCATCAGAGCTATCATCTTCATTCTCTGTGCATGATGTCTGCCTGCCAGGTTTCCCCGCTGTCATGCTTGTATTGTGATTTTTTCCTATGTGTTATGATGGGGTTGATTAGTTAGAAAGAGTGTGAGGCAGCTAAGCAAAACGGAGCAGCCGCACTACTCTGGTCCCAACCTGCTTGGGTGGGTCCAAATCACCTCACTCTGAGCTTCCTACAGGGACACTTCCCAGGCAGGAGTGCCTAGGTTCCCCTGCAATGGTGACAGCTGTAGAGGCTCGAACTCACCCTACTTGGAGGTGGGAGGGGAGGTCCAAGTCTGACCATCTTCTTTTTTTTTTTTTGGTTTTTGGGTCACACCCGGCAGTGCTCAGGGGCTACTCCTGGCTCCATGCTCAGAAATTGCTCCTAGCAGGCACGGGGGACCATATGGGGCACCGGGATTCGAACCGATGACCTTTTCCATGAAAGGCAAATGCCTTACCTCCATGCTATCTCCTGGGCCCCATGACCATCTTCTTTAAAGTGTGCAACTGCATAAGGTTCTCCTTTGGGTAGATTTTAAAAGATTAGTGAAAATAACGTTTAGGACAAAATAAATGTCTTTGGGTGGAATGCCTCCTTTTTTGTATACTTTAATAATTGGATTTTTAGAGTTCTGTGTGCTCTTTAAGGCTTGGTCTTCTAGATTATATGGGATACAAGCGATATGTTTGATTTTCCATTCCTTACAAAATTATTGAAAAGTTTTTCTTGTGTGGGCTGGACACTGTCTGCCTTTATGATTTGGGTAACAGCCATAACAGAAAAGCACTGAATCTTGAAGAAGAAAACTTCTTTAGCTCTTTCTGAAGTCATTGGAACTCCCCATATAAAATGAGAATATGTTTCTACCACCACATGAAAGTGTTTTTTTTTGGGGGGGGGGGGGAAAGTCAATATGTGTATATCCATTTTCCACAATTCATTAGTCTGTAATGAATTGTGTTGGCCCCAACTACATGTGTTGTTTTATTTAAAGTTGCACAGATGGTACATGTATCAACTATTTGTCTGGCTTACTTCCATAGAATATGATAGTTGACATGCAAAGTGGCAGGCATTTGTATGAAGCACTGCATGTTATTCTGCAGGTGACTTATATATTGGCCTGGCCGAATGATCAGCAGTTTTATTCCCTAAAGCCATTGGTCCTGGGAGGTCAGAGTGGGCTTTTATGTCAATGATAAATATTTGCTCAGAACGTTTTTGCAGGAAGTCTTGTACTTGTTTCAGAAAATCTTGAATGTGCATTTAAAGAGGCAGTTGTTATGCCTGGGAACAATACTACTATGTAAGCTGAATCACTTATTACATTTCATGTCTCTGAAACATCTGGCAATAAATTTAAAGTAGCAAATTCTACTTGTTGAGCAGACCTGTAATTAGTATGCACTGTTGTGGTTAGAGAAGGGCCAATAATAGCACCGTTTCTTGATGATGACCCATCAATGTAAATCACTGGGCATCAAGTATAGGGAAGGAGTGGATATTAAATGAGGTCACAAAATGTGTCCTCTTAAAGAAGTCCAGGCATTTCCAGCAGAATAATGGGAGGAAATTACTCCTGAAAAAAATCACATAGTGTTTGTTGAAAAGGCTCACTGAGAGGTAATATACATTCTATTTCCTCACTTGATCTTAGCCAAAAGGCCAAGAAACGATTCTATTCCTTTTTTAGAATTGACAGGACTATTTTTTCAGGATCCAAACCTAACAAAGAAATTGTTCTGAGCCTTGCCTTGATGTTAAGTGCAAAGATAAATTCCAAATAAGGCAGAAACGTGCAAGGTTGCTTGTTGTGTAAATAAACCGATTCTAGAGACCCAGATAGCTGAGCAATAGCACCAGTAGGGGAATGAGGGTTGAAAAAATTAAAAGTCACACCTTCTCTCCAGGTATGAACCTGGAAAGATAGGACTTTCGGAGCCAGTCCATGAATAAAATCTAATTCCCAGGTGTTAAACACCTGGGGCTATTTAAATCAGGACTTCCTTCTAAAATACTAAATAAGTTGGTTAGTTCCAATTTTGGAATCCCAAGGGAGGGATGTATTCAATTTATGTAACCTAAGAGTTTTTGAAATTCATTAAGAGTCTTTAGATTTTTCTGATAAATAGAAATCTTTTGTGGATGCACTAAAGTATACCCTCCAATACAGTGTCCAAATATTGAAACAGAGGTAATGTCTGGATTTTTTCGGTGGCTATTGTTGAGCAATATTGCAAGAAGCTAATGACCAATTAATAAACACATTGCAATTCCTTGTGAGTCTGAGATGACAGTAAGGTGTCATCTATGTAATGCACCAAATATACCTGGAAAAACATTTTATGAGCTGGAAGTAAACCGTATCAACAAAATATTGACACAAGGTTGGTGAATTTGCCATGCCCTGAAACAAAACCGTTCATTGAAATCACTTTTAGGGGCTCTATTATTAAGAGAAGGAACTGAAAAGACAAATATTTTTCTCCCTTTTGGATTATAGAAATATTATAAAAACAAAACACTAAGTCAATTATTATCAAAGGCCAGTCTCTCAGAATGACTACAAATGAAGGTACGCCATTCTGCATCTTGCCCATTGAAACCATCTGAGAATTTACAGTAGTCTCCAGAAACTTAATGGTTTCTTAATAATAAGTATTGGAGAATTCCAATTAGAAAAAGAAGCCTCAATGTGTCCCAGCCTCTACTGTTCATTGACTGAATTTCTAAACACCTCTAACTTTGTGTTGTGGATGAGTCACTGGGGAATCCTAAATGAACCATTGGATTTCCATTCCATGGGAATGAATTCTGGCCATTTAACTCAGTGGCCCCAATCAAAAAGACCAAGCCTCTGAATTAACATGCTGTGAGGTGTTTTTGTAAGGTATGTGATATTCTGCTTCACATTGCTTGAGGGAATGGTCTTAGTATGCCAGACATAATCTTATAAGGGCATTGAACTGGAATGAGGGTCAAGTTCTCTGGTCAAGGAATATCTAACCCACAGGTTCCTGAAGTTTGAGGCTTTAAGGAGCATAAACTGCTGAATTCTCTTGGTTTGGGTTGGGAAGCTGAATTATTGATGAAAAGGTTCCCTGATTCTGAGGATCCTGTGACTGGCCTTCAATCCAGTTTCATGAGTCATTTTGATTAATTCTTGGTCCCGAGTGGGTGGTTCCTTGAATGGGTACAAAAAGAGATTGTGACCTGCATTGTTTTTGTATATGTTCCATTTTGCCACACTTAATGCATATGACCTGACATCACAAGATTTGCTTTGGACCCCTCCCCCAGCTTCTGGGAAGATAGTTAGGTACTGAATTCAGTCATTTGCCCAATGAAGTGCAAGGACTAGGTGATACACCTCAGGCAAGGACTAGGTGGTTTCTTTGGGTGAAAACTATAGTTCCAATTTCTCAGAGTTTGCCTCTGAACAGCATATTTAGGTAGAGGTGCAGCAGGAGGGTAATTATAAGTCCCAGCATTTCTACAAGCAAGTAGAAATCCTATGACATCTTCTTTCTCCATAATTGGGTATAAAATAGCCTGAAAATATTCATTAGCATTGTCAAAGACTAAGGTTTTTCTCAAAACATTTTGAATTTTCGTATTTTTAACCTACTTCTGTCAATTTTCCCACAGCATATGCATATGGCTTTGTAGCTCCTGGAATAATCTTTGTATAGGTAATGTTGAACTCAGTATCTGACTCAATCTTTTCCCAAGCCATCAATGCAAGTTCCCTGACAAGCTTTAAAACAATACATAGTGGTCTTGCCTGCCTATTTATGTGTATGTACTCTCCTCCCTTATCATCATTTCATAAGATGATGTGACTTCTGCAATCCTCCTTCCAGACTGATCAGGACTATTAATTTTACTCTTAGAATTCTCATCCAACCACAACTTTCATTGTAAATATTGTGAAGCACTCAAACAGGTCTTTGCAGCTGTGTTAAATTCCTTTTGGCTCCAACACCCGTCATCATCCACGTACCACGGTATTCAATACAAAACAGAAAGGGGTCCATAATCTGAGCATGCTTTTATAAAATTACTGAGGTAAGTCATATTTAAACCTTCATACTCTATAATCTAATTATTTTGCTGATGGGGAGAATTTTTTCCTGATACTGAGTTATTACTAATTTTCCTAAGAACTATCCCTTGTGGAAGAGGTGAGTTCATTCTCCTCTCTCTAAAAGGCTGAGTTGGAGGGTCAGTATGGCTGTGTAGGGACACAGCTGAGAGAGGATCACTGCTGGAAGGAGGACACAGCTGTGAACACAACTCACGCCAGGCTCAGGAAGTCAAACTCTGGAGCTTCATGTTTTTCCCTGCAACTGAACCACTGCCTAACACTCAAACATATTGCCTCTTCACCTGATTTCACTGAACAGTGATGGAGGTGTCTGTGATGGGGTTCCATGATGAAGGTGTTCATAACAGGGATGCCTATGATCAGTGTGCCCATTATGGCATTCTGTGGTGTGATGTCCATGATCCTAACTGTTATACTTTGCAGGATCTTCCTTTCAGAGCTCTGAGACCTGTGTGTGCAGTCATGTCCATGATCACAACCTTCTACGAGGGCAAGTCCATCCTCATCACTGGGGCCACCGGCTTTCTGGGCAAGGTGCTTTTGGAGAAACTTCTGCGCACGAGCCCCAACCTTAGGGTCATCTACACCCTGTTGAGGCATAAGGATGGCCAGACTCTGCAGCAGAGGGTGGACCAGATGCTCAGCTGTAAGGTGCGTGTGTGGCTGGACAAAACTGGGCATGATCTCCTGCTTTTCCCAGGATCCCTGAAAGCAAATGTGCACAACTACAGGATGGATGGAACAGCACTGGCACCGGATGTCTCTGTGTCAATGACACACTCTATTGAGACCTCAGTGATAAGTTTTCAGGGAACTCTCCGGACATGACCTGAAACCCAAGTTTATTCTACTGATTCTCAAGTTTTGTTCCAAACTGGAGGTGATCACTCCAAACACACACACACACACACACACACACACACACACACACACACACACCTGTAAATGAGTCTGTTGAAGCCTTGATCCCAGGCAAGTAGAGAGCTGACAGATGCAAGAACCATCCAGGAACCTTTTGGGGGGGGACAATAACTTTATTATATGTAGGAAAGGATATTTACATGTTTCAACCAGTCAGGTTAAGTGGAAAACAGAAAAAGGAGAAAAACAGAATCCAATCAGCTTAGAAGAAAAATAGAATTATTGCTCTGTTCAAGTGAAAACAAGATGTGCACTCTGTTTAAAGGAAAAAAAAACATTGTCCCCTATTTAGAGAGAAAAAAGATGTTTGCTCTATCTAGGGAGGAAATCAGGATGCTTTCTCTGTCTAGGGAGAAAAACAAGATATTTGCTCTGTTAGGTTCTGTATTTTAGCCATATATCCCCATTTTCTGTTTTCTAAACACAAACATTTGAGATGGGATCTATTGGTTGTGATCTCTGTATGTACTACTGTTCTTCACAAGAGGCAGAATCCCAGATTCAGTAGTACCAGGGCTGCCAACAGCATGGGTGAGCAGAACTATTAAACCAGAACAGTGCATTTTGCAAAGTGATAAAAAAAAGTGGTTGTTATTTTGCATAGGTTCAGAAAAGCTGGAATTAAACCTCTTGATCTATATATAGATTAGAACACAGAGGTCTTTCTGAGGAAGCATTGGTCATATCTTTCAGTGCAGGTTTTAGACTAGTCTTTAGTTTGCCTAACCTTGGACGGTCCTTCTTCTTAGTCTTATAGAAAGTAAAGTCTCCATTTCTCTCTTTTTCTCTTGTTAGTGACTGTCATTGTAAGACATTACCCTAGGCTCTCTCATGTTTCTCATTATTGCCAGGGTGGCACAAAGTCTGCCTATTCAGAGGTAAAGCCATCCAAAGGATCAGCAGAGTAGGCTAGAAGCTTAGTGCTACCAAACCTCTAATCTACGGTGATTGGAGTGGCTGGGCATAACAAAAATGAGGAGGATCTGGGTAATGTGCTCTCCTTTTATTAATAAGGGCAGTTATTAACTCCAAATCTGGCAGGAGGGTGTGAGGCTGTTGCATTAATAGAGCCATTCCAGTAGGCCCAATAACCTGGAAAGTCCCTCTATGTCTGGCACAGCTAGGACTGCTTGTTGTCACTGGAAGCCACTCCTATGGTATGGGTGTTGGAATACCATGCAGTGTGGGAGTCAGGGTCTCCACCCCACCAGGGCTTCAGAAAACTAAAGCCAAAGATTAAATGAGGTCCATTTTGACCTTGCTAGGCTATGCTCAGTTCTGTGTCCCACTGAACTTGTGGTTCATCACATTGCTGATTTTCTGTTCCATCTCTAACTTCAAGATATTTAGATAAATACAATGGCCAGTACTTGCAGTTCATGGTCTCATATACTATTTCTATAAAATAGTGTAATCTGAGGTCACATTGTGTTCTTGAAATCTGATTACACTGTCTCTGTCCTCCACGAAACACTGGTTATGCCAAGTATGTCCTCACTCTGGGCTGCTGACTGTCAACTGCTACTTATCAGAAACTGCTGCTCATGGCCTCCCAGTCATGTGCCTGTTAATGGGAGTCATAGGCCTAAGAGGCACACTGCTCAGCTGTGGGACTCAGCACTGCCAATGCTAACTGACATCCCTGCTCTAGCCATGAAACAAGCACCCAACCTTGGTATTTTCTCCATTGGTATCATTGTACAAGTAATCTAATCTAATCTCTTTCTCCCTGTGCCACTCTTTTCATATTTCTCTCTTTTATATATCTCTCTAATTCCCTCACACCAATATTACTGAATTTCAACTCAGGTCTGACATCTGAATATCCAGTTTTACCCAATGTCACTGACAGGCTCATAGTTCTGCTCTGTACCAAACAACGTTAATTGTAATGTCACTAATATGGGTGTGTTCTCTCCTTACTTTTTGTAATAAGAGACATAGAGAACACTAGTCAGCCTTGCATGGTATAGCTAGAGTCACTGGTTGCTGCAGCCACTTGTAGTATGTAGACTGAGTGCACCTGTAGATCCAGCACTTTCATCTTTCATGTCCAGCTCTTGCCCCTGTCCTGACCCCCCACACAGGCAAAGTACTTTAACAAGGTCACACACGCAGCTACTTCATTGATAGTGGATTCTTAACTGATTTGCCCTCCGTGGTGGCAGAGACCATCAAAAAGAGATTAGTGCAGTTCCAAATCTAGCTGTACTTAAAATAACTTGTTTCGAATTCCCTCTGCATGTATGCCATTCTGTTCAAAGAAATACTGAGCAGAGCCAGAGAGATAATACAGTAAACAGGGTGCTGGCCTTATATGTGGCTGACTCACTTTGATCCCTGTCACCACATATGATTCCCTGAAACCCCCAGAAGTTATTTCTTGCTCTTTACTTTTTTTTGGTTTGGGGGCCACACCTGGTGATGCTATGGGGTTACTTCTGGCTATGCACTCTAAAATAGTTCCTGGTTTGGGAGTCCAGATTGGATGCTGGTGGATCAAACCGCTGGTTCATTCTAGGCTAGCATGGGTAAAGCAGATGCCTTACCGCTTGTGGGAGTTATTTCTTAACACAGACAGGAGATAGCCTTGAACACTGCCAAATATGGTCCCAAAACCTTAAATAAAAATAAATTTTTAAAAAGTACATTTGAAAATGTTCATTTATTGACATTGATACATAAATAATCCAGAGTGTGTATGCTCAGAAATGTTTATGCTGGAAGATTGTCACATTGGAAGTTCTTAGTGAAGCCTTCCCGATCTCTCCTTGAAATCAGATCATTAAGAGTCTTGCCAGCATTATCTGGTCCCATAATGATCACAAACAGCCAGATATGGCTGCTAGTCTTTGACAGTTACTTCCTCAGACTGTGAAGCCTTGTCAGGGCCTCTGTACTCCAGGCCATTTCCTTTCAGAACTGAGTATTAACAGGAGTGTTTCTTCCCTGCCTCCCTTCACAGCTCCATCCAGCAAGTCCCCAAAGGATAGTTCCTTATGAAACAGGTGTTCTCAGGGAGCCCCAAAGTGAACTGGGGAGAGTTAAAGCTAGGACAGAGCCTTTCAGTAGAGCTGGTAGAGGTGGTCCCCATGAGCTTCCATCTTGTCTGTTCCAGCTGTTTGATAAAGTCAAAGAAGCATGTCCAAATATGCATGAGAAGATCCGAGCCATCTATGCTGATCTCAGTCACCAGGACCTGGGCATTAGCAAGGAAGATATGCAGGAACTGCTGTCCAGGACCAACCTCATCTTCCACTGTGCTGCCACTGTGCGCTTCAATGAGTCCCTGAGGTAGATGTTTCTGGGTTTAGGTGTTACTTGGAGCATCTGTACCAGGGAGCATAGCCTCGGAGCTACCTTGAGCATGTGAACTAGAGGTTCAGTGCTCAGATTTCTGCATGTTTCTGTGAGCTCTAGCCTTTTGAGCATCATTCCACTCTTTTCTCTCTGTTTTGATAGTTTTTTAAAAGATATTCTCAGTGAAAAGAAACTTTCCCGGGAGCCGGGAGGTGGCGCAGGAGGTAAGGTACCTGCTGCCTTGCCTGCACTAGCCTAGGACAGACCACGGTTCGATCCCCCGGTTCCCATATGGTCCCCCGTGCCTGCCAGGAGTGACTTCTGAGCGCATAGCCAGGAATAGCCCCTGAGCCTCACTGGGTGTGGCCCAAAAACCAAAAAAAAAAAAAAAAAAAAAAAAAGAAACTTTCCCAAAATTCGTTCATCTCTTAGAAAGTCTGTGTAGGTATGGCCATCTATTTTTATTTTTATTTCATTTTTTTTGGTTTTGGGGTTACACCCCGCAGTGCTCAGGGGTTACTCGTGGCTCTATGCTCAGAAATCACCCCTGGCAGGCACAGGGGATCATATGGGATGCCAGGATTCGAACCACTGTCCTTCTGCATGAAAGGCAAATGCCTTACCTCCATGCTATCTCTCTGGCCCCGACCATTTATTTTTTGTAAATATATTTGTTTAACCACCAGTATTACAAACCTGTTAGTAGTTGGGTTTCAGTTATAAAAAAAAAAAAAAAGAATGCCGGGGGCCGGGCGGTGGCGCTGGAGATAAGGTGACTGCGCTAACCTAGGACGGACCACAGTTCTATCCCCCAGTTCCCCATATGGTCC
>PVKC010042698.1:0-11912 GCA_004027635.1 Crocidura indochinensis | reverse complement strand
CCCTAAATACTTTCTAAATTTTCCTGGTGGTCCAAGAAACACAGGCTTCAAGAATCACCAATCACCAGGCTCTCATCCTGGCCATCAGAGCCACTATGTTATGCTCAGGTATCTCCAGATGGTGCTGGTGGGGAGAAGGGGATGCGTGGTGATGCTTGAACCATCTCCTCAAAAAGCAGGCAATTTATCTAGGTTCTGGGGATATAGAACATACTTTCTAATGTGAATGGCAGAAAACATGAGGGATATGAGCACTATATTGAGGGGAAATTGATGCAAGAGACATCTGGAGTTGGAATGTTATGCACAGAAGAACCTGGAACAATTCCTCTGCAATTGTGGCATAGGGATGGTGACCTGAAAGAAGTTTAAGGTGACCTCTGTACCCCAGGAAAAATGTTCCTGAATCTGGAAAGGAGTCCGAGGTGGGTTCTTCTGGGTGAATGTAAGGTATAAGAAGGAGCTCTCTGGTTGGAACTGTATTATAGAGTGTAGAAGGGGCACTAAAAGTCTGCTTAGGAGTCATTGTGGAGGACCTGATAAGTCAGGGTAAGTATTCTGGACTTTGGCACCCGGTGAATGGAGCAGGTTTTATTTCCTAAAGATGGCCACAGTAAAAGTCCTCTTGCAGAACTCTGTCAGAAGCAAATTCCATCTCTGTGCCTCTTTGAGTTCAGGTATCTCTGAGTCTTTGGATAACACCATTTGGCATACAAATGCTATTCAGTTTAGAGATGAGCACTTAAGAGATCTGGCCACTTCTTCCTGTGTCTTAGAATCCCATCACAGTGGAAAAACAATTATCCTGAAATCCTCACTAGGGAAGAGGTGAAGCCCCATAAAGGCTTGGAGCAGCATGGATGGAGTTGTAAGGTAATAGCGCACCCTAAAGAAGATGCCATCTTTGAAAGGGAGCCTGCAGCCGAGTCACAAAGATCTGAGAAAATTTCTGATCCATCTGTCCTGAGCAAAACTGAATATTTTTTAAAAACATTCAAACATTAATTTGGGTATCTGCTTCCAAAAGATTTAGAGAATAGTAAAGTGGTAAGCCACTGAACAGACTGAAGCAATCATAGGATTTTTTTTTTTTTTGGCGTTTGAGTCACACCTGGCCATGCTCAAGGGTTACTCCTGGTAGGTTTGGGGTCCCTATGGGGTGCCAGGGATGGAACCTTGGTCGGCCACATGTAAGGCAAATTCCTTGACCTCTGTGCTATTGCTCCAGTTCTGACATCATAGAATTTGACTTAAGCACTCTAAGAATGCTCATAAGTTTGTGCTGGGAACAGAATAAAGAAAGGAGGGTGTGGAACGATCAGTGTGGAGAGCGGGACAGAGCTCAGGGTGGTAGGGCCAGAAGGAAGAGGGTCTTAATGACATAATTATGGCTAAGATTGGCACGTTCTGGGGGCCGGGCGGTGGTGTTGGAGGCAAGGTGCCTGCGCTAACCTAGGACGGACCGCGGTTTGATCCCCCAGTTCCCCATATGGTCCCCCGTGCCTGCCAGGAGCGACTTCTGAGCGAATAGCCAGGAGTAAACCCTGAGCGTCACCGGGTGTGGCCCAAAAACAAACAAACAAAAAACAAAACAAAACTAAAAGACTGGCACATTCTGATGATTCCCTATAGGCTGAGCGAGAAAGGCTCCCTAATGCTGGCCTGGTCCAGGAAGAATCCATGGGGACTCAGGAGGAATATGGGAGGTGGGAAGGAGGAGGCCTGTTCTGGGCACACTGAGGCTCATATGTGTGTGACTAGGGAAGTTAGTGTTGTTGAGCAGCTATTATTAGAACCAAGGTTGGAGTTGGTTGAGTGATGTTTCAGTGGCCACATCAAATCCCTTCTTGGCAGTTAGAGCAGAAAGGTTGGAGGACTCCTCCCTGAGTGCTCTGCCATCTAAACACATGGAAGCATTGGGAAAGGAACTGAGAAGGAGCCAGACAGGAACAGCCTGAGAGGAAAAAGAGAAGAAGCTGGAGAAGAGCCAAAGAAGAAAGAGGGTTCAAGAAGAAAGTAGTAAATGACTGTCAGGCTTCCAAAGAGCAAGTCAAATGAGGATCTTTCACTCTTGAGATGACTGTTCTCATTCTCAGTCTGATTGGAAAGGGAGTTTTTAAGCAATCTGTTCAGTTTGCATATATGTGGGGGACACAGACTTTCTCTTGTTTCCCATTGATTTGTTTATCCAACTCTATGACCACTGAAACCTTGAGACTTAGCATGGCAGAACTATGCCTACCCCCTCCTTTTTCTACTGTGAAAAATATCCAAATCACTCTTATCTAAAGTTCACCAGATTTTCACACATTGGGATTTCATCAAGTTCCTCTTCCTCGCTGAATGTGTTGGACATTTAATTGCATTTACTTTTGCACGTAAAATTAGTTTGGTGAGATTTAATATTGAGTCTGCTTATCTAGCCTCCACATGTGTTCCCACGTCTGTGTTACCATTTATATGCCTTTTATCCCTAAGTAGGGTTTTTTTTTTAAATATAGATCTTATGTATTTTCTCTTAAACTACTTTCTGAGGATTGAAATATCAGCGACTTTTATGAAGTATATCCTGTGAATTCCCGGCATTTAAAACATTTAGTTGATTGATATTATGTAACAAACAAGACTACTAGCAATGGTTTCTCATGCATGTAATTCCAACACCTCCCATATTTTGTTTGTTTGTTTTTGTTTTTGGACCACACCAGTAGTGCTCAGGGCTTACTCCTGGTTCTGAGCTCAGAAATTACTCCTGGCAGGCTTGGGAGACCATATGGGATGCCAGGAACTGAACCTGGGCCAGTCACATAAAAGACAAGCACCTGCTGTGCTTTTACTCTGGGTGGGGACCCCCATTGCAATTTTTACCAATTATTTTTGCTCTAGGAAAACTATTAATTTTTATGTAAGGAGTTCTCTTCTTTTTTGTAAACCTTTTGTAAACCATCTAGTCATATAACTAGATGTCAACTCCTCTGTTGTTTTCTTGCATAAAGTTCCAGCTATGCAATCATACAATCTATGTACAAGACTGTCTCAATTTTTCTGATAAAATCATTCCAAGTTTGGAGAACAGGATTTACTCTGTCAGTTTTTCAAAGTGTTTCCTAAAGAGCTCCATGACTTCCAGGTGCTCTGGGAATGATTGTAGCCACACATTTCAAATTGTCTCAGATACTCCCAATTTCAAATATTTTTTCCTTTTGTTAACCCATGAGTCAGACCATATGTCCTTTGATCTTTGCTTCAAAAATATTGTCATGGTATTTAGGAATAGGGACAACCCAGACAAAGTTATAACACATGGCAACTTTTTCCTCCGAAGCCCCTGCTTCCCGCTCAGCAGACACCCTGGTTCTGTTTGCCTGGAGCACACACACAGTGGTGTCCTGGAGGAGTGGGGTTTCCTTCAAACTAAACCACATGTGCTCCCGCGGTGCGGCTGGGCTTGGACTGCCCTGAGGCTGACCGCTGGGTGAGGGTTTGGACTCAGCCCACCTCCAGCTGGACCCCTGGGCTCAGTGTCAGCTCTTGGTGGGGACAGTTAATTCCTGGAGCCTTTGTCCTGATACCACAGGAGTGTACAATTCCCCTCAAAACCTACACCTCAGGGATATTGTGAGGACTCAAAAAATGCTCAACTTCAGATAGAACTGGCGAGACAGTGCCTGCTTGTGTTAGAAAAGGGGTTTCCATACAGCGGTTTAGGTCCACAGGAGAATTTCCGGGATTCAGACTCCCCACAGTCTATAAAAGTAAAGCAGCAGGATGTGCCTTGGGGACCCCATCTCCTATTATTCCTTCCATAAATCATCCATGCAAACAAATCACAGGGTGGTCTTCTGCACACAGGGTGTCACAGACAACATTAGTCATTGGTGCTATAATTCTCTTGTCACCTACCTCTTTTTATTGTCACTCTAGTGTTTTCTGGGGAGGGTACATCTTTGTGGGATGAGAAGGGCTACTTCATTTCAATTTGCTTTAAGAGGTAGATCCAGAAGTCAAGTGAACATATCATTCATTTTATTTCTGGGAAGACACATGATCTGAACAGCTCTTCTCAGTCTCTTTCCCTCTCTTTTTATCTCTCTTTATCTCTCTCACACACACATACACAAACATATAAACATATGCACCACACACACAAACTCACTCTCACTATCTTTCTTCTCTTTATCTTCCGGCCTTTCCCTCTCTCATTTTTCTGCGTCTTTGTGTTTTATGCAACCAATGTCTCAATGAAGGGCAAAGGGGGTCACATCTATTCCTGTGGGGGTGGCATGCAGTGACCTAGCCTGTGCCTAGCTCTCTTCATTGTATCCTGGTGGGTTCTGACTGTCTGGTCTTTAGGATTTCTTGCTGAGCTCTTTCCTCCAGCCTGTGCTGCTCTCAATGTTTTTCTAAAGCTTGCCCTTTCATTCAGCACTGCACAATTTGTTTTCTTTCTCTTGTAGCAGGGGCACAGGCTGAGTTAGGCAGATGTACAAGGACACTAAGCGAAGGAGGCTTATCTCATTTAACAACAACGCCAGCGCTGGTTGCCATCTGGGGCCTGGGAGAAAGGGGGACACTCCAAAGGCACGACTAACTGAAATGTGGGGATGGAGCCTATGTGCTCCTCTAAGAGAGGATATTGAAATAAAATGCCTTTCAGTTTGCAAAATCTACCCTGGGATTGGAGACAGAGGATTGAAAAGTGGAAAGGAGGAAATATCAGTGTATACAACTTTCAACCCAAATCCAAACTCTTTATCCACCGTTGAAAAGATTTTTTTTTCAGAACAGGGAAAAGAAAATGCTTTGTTTGTCCTTTCTGTCTTCATTAGTCTTTGCTTTAGCATTGCTGCCACAAATATTTTACTAGTTATCTGATTGTCATCCCACTTAACATGTTCTGTGGTCTGTGAGTTGATAGTAGTTTAAGCACGATCTAATTGGGAACATATTGTCGATTGAATTAAGTGCCATATGATAGAGATTTAAGCCATGGTAATTTTTCCATAAAGAAAAATCTGTCAACAGGCCACAGCAGAAGAAGAGTAATAAATCAAATTGTCATGTTTATTAGTTAATGCAGGAATTTAGCTGTCTTGTATTCATTATAATCCCTCACTTTTAGCACTGATAAAGGCTACAAAGAGGAATATTTATGTAAGGTGATTTTTAATAGGTTTGCACTGGAACATCAATACCTGTTTGCAGGTTTATTCTGAGAAAAATAGCACCTCTCCACTTTAAAGACAATAAGCAAATTTGGGATGCTTATGAATGGGAAATATTGTTCTTACTTTTTTGCAAAGTCATGTTTTAAAAGACTGGGAATCAAGTAACCATGGAAAAGCAAATAAAATACAAACTGAAACACCATTTTCTTCTCAAATTGCAAAATTAAGAGAACTAATGAGAGTTCTATAGAATTTGCAGCATAGTTTCTGATTTGTAATTTTTTAAAATGAGAAGTAAGCTAATTTCCCATATATGGGGATCATTGAGCAAATTCTAGAATAATGGTGCCAAAGAGGACAAAGTAGTCATTTGAAAGTCTATGTTGAGTCAGACCTAATGACATGTCATTGAAGAACCAACCTCCTTTGTACTTTTACTTTTAACTTGCTTTTAGTGAAAGTCACTTTCAACATTTTCTCTTTTATGAATCAGAAATAGAGATCTTTCTCAATCTACGATAGGGGCCATATCCTGATAAATTCACCCTAAGTTTAAAGCATCATAAGTCAGAAATGCAATTAGTTTACCTAACCCAGCAAAGAAGTTAGTCAAACTAGTCTACTTAAATGTCCCATTAGACTAAAGTTGGGCAGAATCCTGTAACACAGAGAAAAAAAAAATTGTCTGAAATGTTGACTACTATGCAAAATGTAGACACGTCTTTGGAATCTCATTAGTTTCTCCTCCTGGTATATGACTACTAAGAAACCATTGGAAAGTTGAAAACTTCGGATTAACCTATTGTAAATCAAAGACTATCTATAGGGGGCCAGAGCAATAATACAGTGTTTGCCTTGCATGTGACCAACACATGGCAGACCCCTGTTAGAATCCTGGCATCCCATATGGTCCCCCAAGCCTTCGGGGAGCGACCTCTGAGTGAAGAGCCAGGAGTAACTCCTGAGTGCTGCCAAGTTGACCCCAAAACCAAAAAAAAAAAAACAAAAACCCAAAATCACCCAACCAAACCAAACAAAAAAAGCACACACACAAACAAAGACTATCTATAGTACTATTTTTCATATAGATGGAGATAGTGTGGAACTAAGGTCTTTTAAAGTCTCAGGAGTGATAGGGTAGGGACTTGAACCTAGAAGTCTGGTGAAAGAGATGTACAGCCTTTTCATGTCTAAACCAAAATAAATACAAGCATGCATAGCACAGTCATGCATGTAGTTCGAGTAGAGCCAGTGTCAGGGAGCTGTGGCTGGTGAAGCAAATACAAACCTGAGGCTCCTGCATGTTGTTTCCCTGTAGCTCCTATAGTCTCTCAGTCTTTCTAGCAAATGAGGGGTAGGGGACAGCCCCCAAAAAGGTGCTCATCTCCCCTTTGCACCAAGGGGCCATTACCACTGCAGAAGCAGAGACCAGACATTTCTTGGAAAATGACTATTTTGTGTGTCTACTCAAGATGAATCCATGAGGGGCCCGGGAGATAGCATGGAGGCAAGGCATTTGCCTTTCATGCAAAAGGTCATCGGTTCAAAACCCGGTACCCCATATGGTCCCCCGTGCCTGCCAGGAGCAATTTCTGAGCATGGAGCCAGGAGTAACCCCTGAGCACTGCCGGGTGTGACCCAAAAACCAAAACAAAAACAAAAACAAAAAGATGAATCCATGAGTGGTCGCACCTGGCCTGTTAGCAGGTATCTTCACACTTGAGCGTACACTGACGTTGTAATATCACCTTGGACTTGGCCAGTGCAACCCTCTTCCCAGGACTTGTCACCTCTTTGGATGAAAGGGATTGTAGAGTACACATTTATTTCTGTATTTGTAAGGTTTGAGTAGTCAAGAGTCTACATGGAGGGAGATAAAAAGATTCTTTGTTGTCACTATTGGTTTTCCATTTTTACTTTTCTGATACCATCACCCACATATATGTTCTATCTACCAGAGAGTCACCCACAGCGCAGGAGGCTGAGGCAGGGAATAAACAATCCTTACTTCTCAATGAAGGCCAGAAAGCAACATTCCACTGAGGGGAAATAGTGGCACAGGACGTATCAATCACAGAAGGAACAAGCAGTGTAATAATCGGTCAGACTTTTTCTACAAAGTGACATGGCCTTATCCTTTTTTTTTTTTTTTGGTTTTTGGGCCACACCCGGTGATGCTCAGGGGTTACTCCTAGCTATTCGCTCAGAAGTCGCTCCTGGCAGGCACGGGGGACCATATGGGGAACCGGGGAATCGAACCGCGGTCCGTCCTAGGTTAGCACAGGCACCTTACCTCCAGTGCCACCGCCCGGCCCCCAATATGGCCTTATCCTAATGTTAACCTATAGTATATGGCACACATGCCTATGAGTACACAGTAGGAAGCATTTGTATTTGCACACCTGTGCCCATCATGTTGTGCACAGGAATGTAAATGAGGCCATCAGTCCCATGTGCTGACTGACTTCTGTTCTTCCTGTGTCTGTGAGTGCACACACCCTTAGGCCATACCCAGAGCCCAGTCTGGGGCCCAGTTGTGGGGTTTTTTTTTTTTGTTTTTGTTTTTTTTTTTTCATTTCTGAGGTCTGACTCATTGTCCTATAAGAAGTTCAGAGACTGTTTTCATATGATCCAGTAGCTCAGCTCTCTTCCCACATGTTTATGAGTTTCTCCACACATAGGTTATAGATTTTTATGTCACATACACATGAATTCTGAGATCATTGTTGATCCCCTTCCCAGCCTACTCCCCATATTTCCAGCCATCCCCAGAGCCTGGATGATCTCAATGAGGAAGCACGGTGAGAGTCTTCTCTTCCAAGCAGGCCAGGTTACTTCATCACCCCTGAGGGAACCAATCACAGTTACTTTGTCACCACCCCCCAGTCTGGAAACTCCTACTGCTGTATATAAATGCTCCTCTTCTTTCTCTGCTCACTGGTCCTTCCTGTTGACTTTCTCCTGAGGCTAAGTGAGAATCTTCTTCCTCAAAGGCCAACTTCCGAATGTCGACTTCGGTACAAACAGGAAGCCCATGTGTGGTCACGACTGAAGGGTGCAGGTGCGAGAGAGGATGTGAGAGTGAGGGGCCAAATGACTCAGGCCATCAGTTTGTTTCCCCACTGGACTCCTCTCAGCCCTCAGCCCCTCAGAATAAGACTTACCAGTGTCCTGGAGGTCAGAGCCCAGGCTCCAATCTGGGGTCCACCTGACACAAAGGTGATGGAAAACGTGAGTGGCAGCTCCATTCTCTATGTCAACACCTTAGAAGAATTCTAGTAATATGTTGGGAATCCCTCAACTCTCTGCTTAGACTGTGCTGGAGTAGATGGAACCCTCAACTTGTCTAAAGTTCTATTAGCTTCCCAAAGGGTCTAGATATTTAAAATGAGAACCAAATGCCCAACCCAGCCCTAGACTGAAATAAATATTTGAGAACTTTCTAGGAAAAAGAGGAGTCCTGAGAGGAGCACTACCTCTGGATGAAGATCAGATGAAATGAGTCTTTTTTTTCTCCTATAGTCATTCCCTAGATCATCTCAGATCCCTAGGGCTTCTTACCTCTCCCCTCCTTGAACCCTCATTTCCAGATTCTTCTGTGAATGTTAGCAGAGAGCTCAGTCATAGACTGCTTTTAGGCTTTTAGGTTCCTGTCTTAACTGTCAGTCTATCATACTGGGCTCCAGGGACCACCTTTTTCCTTCTGGAGAAATTTTCTCATCTTCCTATTATCCTAATTGGATCTCTTTCTCTCTCTCTCTCTCTCTCTCTCTCTGTCTCTCCAAGCTCCCTTTCCTCTGCAAACATCTTCATTCTAATTCTTCTTTAAGGTTCATCTCTATCTACTAAAGTATGTTTTTCTATGTGCCTTTGAAACGTTGCTAATGAATCCCTCTCACTCATTCACACATTCACCACTATTGCCCTCAAGCACATCCCACAGGGCCCTCAGTCTTCAGGGGCTGAAGAAAAACTCTACCACACACACCATTCTCAGGTGGCCTATGTCCACCAACCTCCACTGTTTCCACTTTATCCTTATTTACCATTGATGAGCTTCTTTCTGGTCACTTTTTCTGCCCTTGAGAATGATGTTTGTCAAGTTGGATCTTATTTCCACTTCCAAAAGGGACTGGCTTTGTCTTCAGGCTAGGACCACTTTGGAGCAGACCTAGGAGCTGCCCATCCCTGGTCTGGTATAGGCCACAAGGGGATGAGGCAAATAAAAACCTGCCATTTTCCTTGTCCCATAGACTGAGGACAATCTTCAGTTAGCCACACCTCACAGCCCTCTTTCCTCTCCATCACTATGGCAGACCCTTTAGTAAACTCAATATCTTTGTCCTGTCCCTAGGAGCATGTTTACCCAGTGTTCAAAACACTGCACTGGGGTATGGGAAGAGACCAAAAAATTCAAGCTCCCTGGTTTACTTTTACTGAGGTTCACATGCCTGTTACTATTTTAAAGTATATAACCCGGTGGTATTAGGTCTACTTGTCATGGGTACAACCTTCACCTCCAAACACCTAAACTCATATTTATTTTATGCTATCTGTATTGCTTTTGTGCACATTTTAATGCACAGTGTATGAAGTTGGATGCACTGTGATTGGAACTCACACATGTACTGCAAGCACAGGATAACTTCTGTTGTGAGGAGGTGCCCTCTGAGGAATATGGATTACATGGCCTCAAAAATTTTTTCCCTGGAGATGGGCTCCAGAGTGAGTTCCATACATGCTCTGTATTTCTGTTGTAAGAGATAATCTCGGTGGGAACATTATAGTCCCCTCACTCCCTTTACCCCAGACCTAAACCCCTCCATGGCTCCCTCCATCTTCTTATGGGAAGATCCTCAAATCCCGTACTAGTGGAGAAGACTCAGGGAGGTACCATTCCTTCTTCCCTCTCCTCCACACCTAACATCATTTCCTGAACATCCAAGCTCCCTTAGGTCAATCTCCCTTGTCTTGTGCTCCTTCCTTTTTGGGGTGCTGTGGCTTCCCTTGCCAAACCAGTAATTCCCATTGGGTGCTTTACATGCTTCCTCATTTCTCCTCTCCTTAGACATGGGGGACAGATCTTCACAATTCCTCAGCAGTGGCTGACAGGAGGCTTTGGCCTTTATGTTCAATGGATCCGTGGGCTCTTCCATGTCAGGGGATGAACTCTGGAGTCAGACTGTCTTAGGTTTGAACCCTCTTCTGCTGTGTCCTGTCATAGTTGCTCAGGTACCATACCTTAGTGGTCCTCTTTATGCTTCCCACATTCCAGACCTACTGTGTACATCTAATAACATCTGATTTGTCACAACATTTATGTCTGGGAATCTAGGAAGCTCTGAAACACCTACACTCTATTTCTCTCCATTCACCAGTTCAAATTACCTCTTGTTTTTTTGACTGCCTCAGCTGGGTCTGCCAGCACCACAAAAAACTTGGACAGATGTTCTGCCAGCAGGACAGCTCAACTCAACAGAGAAGGCCAACTGGAGGCAGGACTGACCCCAGATTCACTCATTTCTGGTAGTTTCCAGCCTCTGGCAAATCCTCAAATGCATTTCCTTGGTCATCACAATCATGACACTTAATAATCATCAATTATTTCATCCTGCCTCTTCACCATGAGCTGAAGGCTCTGGAAGGTAGTGCTGGTTCCAACCACACCAGTTATTACTGCACAACATGTGACAAGTAGAAAGAAATCCAACCCCTAGCTCCCATAAAGCTTGTTGAGTTATCACAGGAATGAAAACACTTTAAAGCAGGTGGGTAAAAACAACTTCAAGCCCCATGTCTTCAATTCCTATATGAACCTTGCTATACTGGGTCACTTTGGCCAGTTAAAAATAACTTTCCATGAAGAAAATGGAAACCTAAATGAAGTTATGAAATTTGCTAATACATGGAGAGATACATGAGACTATTATGCTGACTGAATTGAGCCAGGGGGAGAGGGATAGACATAGAATAATCTCACTCATTTGTGGGATATAAGAAAAATAAAAGACAGCATGGTAATAATACCCAGAGACAATAGAGATGAGAACCAGGAGGACCAGTCCATGGTAAGAAACTTGCCACAATAAGCAGGGAGTGCAGTTAGGGCAGAGAAGAGACCACTATGACAATGATAGTTTGGAAATGGTTACTCTGAACAAGAATTGAGTGTTGATAGGTGAGAATGTGATAGACATGGGACTCCTTCATTAATAGTAGTGTAAACCACAGTGTCAAACAGGAAAAAGAGAGAGATAGAAAGAGAGAGAAGTAAAATGCTGCCTCAGAAGTAGGTGGTTGGGTGGGAGGGAAACTGGGGCCATTGGTGGTAGGAAAAGTGCACAAAAGAAGGACAGTGTACATTTTATGACAAAACTTAATCATGACCAATTTTGTAACTACGGTGCTTAAAGTAATTATAAAAAAAGAAAGAGAAAATGGGAACCTAAGTAAGATTTTAGGACTGCTGTTTATAATACTGTTGATGAAGGGACAATACTATTGTCTCAGTCATAAACATTAAGCACCACACCCTCCACCAGTGTCAGCTTCCCTTTACCACCATCCCAGTGTTTGCCTTCTTTACTATTCTGCACCCCTGACCCACTGTGATAAACCTCAGTATCAAAGACCAATACTACCACTATTGTTTCGGAGGTATTTGTTATTCCCCAACTGTATTTCTTTATATACTGCATATGAGAGTGTTAATTTCGTGTTTGTACCTCTCCTTCTTTTTTTTTT
>PVKC010042697.1:0-11908 GCA_004027635.1 Crocidura indochinensis | reverse complement strand
CCACTGATTAACATGATAATTTTAGGCTTATAGCTTTTTTTTTTTTTTTATTCATCTTGTTTGAGGGCTCGCCTGGCAGTGTTCAAGTTTTAGATATTCCTGATCACTCTAGGGGTAGATTCAAAGAATCATAGGGGTTTCTGGGGATTGAATCCAGGTCAGCTGTGTACAAGGCAAGCATCCTACCTACTATACTTGCTCTCTGGCCCCTGGAATGGTATTTTCCCTTCACTAGGGCAATCTGTTCGTGAAAGAAACCATTTCTCTCGTAAGATCTTGGTAATGTGCAAGAACACAGATTATTTCTTTCATCAGAAGTCTGTACTTTCTTTAATTCAGGGACTCTTGTGTTTCCAGGAAAGAGCTTGTGGACCAGTCAGCATTGGCTGTGAGGAAGGGGTCAGAGAATCTTCCTGGGAGTTGTTTTTCCTGAATGCTCCCCAGAGAAGAACTGAGACTCATCAATGGAACTGGATAAGGGGGTGGTGAGCAGTCTCTCCAGGCACTTAGCACAGGCCTAGGCTTGGCTAACTGTCTTGCTCTGTTATAACCCCCTGCATATTATTTTCTGGCCTTACTGGCTAGAGAGCAGAAGCTAATCACTCAATCCCTCCCTGCTTGTCAGGAAAGTATTTTCACTCAGCCTAGCCAGTACACCAGCTTCTAACCCACCTTTGAAATAAGTTAGTATTGGTCCCGCATTACTAGGTTAGAAAACAGAAGGACAAAGACAGTTGATTTTGGCCCAAGAGAATGTGTTATTGTTCAGATTGAAATGTAATGCCTCTCACCACTGCTGAGTCATGTGTCACTGCCTTGTGGGGTGTACAAAACCCAAAATGCAGAGGATGTGTTTCCACAGACTTTGCTAGTCTGGTGTTTAAGAAAGGAATCTTACAAGGTGTGTGTGTGTGCGGGGTGGGGTGGGGGGGTGGGGAGGAGTGATTCAGCAGAAGAACACTTGTTTTGCATGGTGAGGCCCTGAGTTCCATCTCCAGGACTGTTAAATATAAAAGCCAAATAACAGAAGTCATCTTTAAAAAAAGACGTATTGCATATTATTATCCTATAAAGGTACTGAAGAAAGCAGTAATAAGAACTTAGAATCATTTGGCTTTGGTGGAGATGTGAGCATACACTTGGGATGCCAGGAGAAAAGGAAAATGTTATGTAGGTGATATTTATGGACTTGAAAGGCTAAGACTGGTGCATGTCAGAGTTCATTGGATGCTACAGTTTCCATCAGACCCAATGGTCTCTCCAGTCTTCACTAACACCATTTCTGCAGATGGTGCCTCTGGAAGCAAATATTTTCAACTTGAGCTAGAGCCTCTAGTTATCAAAGAGGGACCATTAGCCCCGAGGAATTTACCAGATGCCTTTCGTAGAAATTCTTGACATCACTAAGATGCAGGAAGAGGAGAGGAAGCCCAGGTAGGATATACAAACCAAACTGGACAGAAACCAAGTTCTCAGCTGCACAAGCATACCCTGTACAAGGTTTCTAGCAGTTGAATTTATACCGGGTAGGCATTACAGGGAGGCCTCTGGTCTAAGCAACATAATGCCAAAGTCGAACTGCCTGGATTTAAATCTGGATTTGTCGCTTAGGCTCTGTGACAAGTGATTCATAAGCTGTTGGGCAAGTGGCAAACTCTCAGACAATCTATTCCTAATTTGAATAACAGGTAAAATTTGCCACCACCTCATCATGTGTTGGGACAAAGATATGAGACACTATAAGACATAAGTTCCAGTTCTTTACCTTTTCCTCTCTAGAAGACCCAGGATCATAGTTAAGTTCTCTTGATTAAAATGGAAACGAGCCATTGTCCTTTTCTTCCAGGTAACTTATGGCTACTTGGAAATACAAAGTTAGATTTAAGAAAGTGACCTGAGAAGCAAGAGTGGGCAAAATGGGGATCAGAGAAAGAGTACCAGAGGTAAAGCATTGCAAGCATACTATTAAATATGGTCACCTGAGCAATTCCAGGGTGGGATCATTTTTGAGATCTGAGCCAAGGCATGTCCCGAGGCTTAACCAACTCCACCCACCTACCTCCAAGTGGGCAGAATTTTGCAAGAGAATTTCAATCTTCAACAGTATCAAGTGATGCTGTGGGACCAGGGGATCACATTATGTCCTTGGACCAAAGAATGAGTGTAGATACTAGGAAACCTGATAAGGTTATACCAAGACATGATCAACAAGCATAAGGAAGACACCAAGTCTAATATTATAAAGAGGATGTTCCAAAAATTCCTTATCCAGTATGTGGGGAAGGTGCCTCTATTGGAAGGAAGCAGTTCAGGAATCACTTTTCCAAGATTACCATAGATGACCAGTGGTTCTTCCTCCTTTGGAGAGTTGTGTAAGCCTGGGAGATCCTGAATTACAGAATTGTCCTGCAGCCATTCTGATCAGTTTGCGTGCTCCTTGGAAAACATGGTGTTGATGCCAGAGCCTTTGACTCTGCTTTAGGAATGGCCCTCCCTGTTTCTACCTGGGTTGCACAGGAATTGGGCTTGAGGGTAAGTTCCAGGCTCACCATGCCTATGAGAAGGATGAAAATTAGCACCTTTCTAGCTTGGAGGCATTTTTAGTGCTTTTAATGGGTTTTTCAATCTCTAAGAAAAGGGTCTTGTGAGATAAGATTCCCAAATTAGCTTGACCTAAGAACCTTTTCTTTTTTAGATGAATCCCGCAGCCCCTAAAGTATCTCGCCGTCCTAACTCCTAAAGTTTCTGTCTTAAGATCCCTTTCTAATGGTGGGAGTTGGTGATGAGTGGGACCCCCTCAGTGAAATAGGCCCTAGATCCTGGGTGCATACCACGAAGAAGAGGAAGAAGTAAAGCTGTGAAAGAAGACAGGGCACAGGCCTGGTTCCTCTTGTTCTTCCTGCACAGTCAGGATCCAGTGTCTGGGTGAGGCTTAGACGATTTAGTTCTTACTCAAATCCAACTGCTGCCATTGATAGAATCTTGTTTATTCAAAGCTACGTCTAGTCTGGAGAGGAAGAAGTGTTTTTTGAGGCTATTTTTGTGTAGAATCAGAAATTAAAAGCACTGAGTAATTGTTTTCATGTGGTACCTTTCTTTTCTCTCCCCCAAAATGATTTCCTAAGAATCTTGCTCATTTCTCCTCTCATTTCTCTCAAAATGGTGATGGAAATAGTTTGCAAAATGTTAGCTCTCTTGTCAAGTGAATCTGAGGTTATGGGTGGTATAAAGGAGTGGTCTACCCAAATCACAGAATACTCAAATTTCAGGAACACTGAAAACCAGAGATCCAAACTTTAACAACAAAACTTTTAACATGTGCTGTCAGGTGGCAAGCTGTGGACGGATAGGTTGATGGTGGGGGTTGGGGAAAAACTGGGAATCCCAGCAGTGGGAAGAAACACTGATGATATGATTGGTGTTTGAACATTGTATGTCTAAAACCAAACTATGAGTAACTTTGTAAATCATGATGCTTTAGTAATTGGGTTTTTTGTTTTGGGGTTTATTTGGGGGGGACGTTGTATAACACCCGGTGGCACTCAGGGGTTACTCCTGTCTCTGCGCTCAGAAATAATTCCTGGCAGGCACGGGGAACCATATGGGATATTGGGATTCAAACCACTATTGATCCTAGATCCACTTGAAAGGCAAATGCCCTACTGCTGTGCTATCTCTCCAGCCCATGCTTTAGTAATTGTTTTAAATGTTAGCTCTCTGCTAAATAAAACATTAGCTAGGGACCGGAGCTGTAGTACAGTGGGTAGGCATTGTCTTGCACATGTCTGACCTAGGTTCAATCCCTGGTATCCCATATGGTCCCCCTGAACACTGCCAGTAGTAGGAATTCCTGAGTGCAGAACCAGGAGTAAATCCTGAGCACCACCAAGTATGGCCCAAAAAACAAACAAACAAAAGTATTTCCTTAAAAACTAGACATACCCTTTATGTTTGTCTAGGTCCTTTAGTGTCTAATCTGATCCTTGGTGAACATCCAGGCAATCCCCAAGTCAATTTTGTGACCACGAGCCTGGCAAGTGTCCCTGGAAAACAAATGGGTTGCTTTCTTGAACTATTTTATAGTGGGGTAGTTTCCCAAATATAAATAGCTCCACTGATATGTTACTGCACCCTGGAGGAATGTGTTTTCATGGTCATTTTCCTTGTGTCTCCACCACCACCCATTACCCCTGCTCTGTCCATGTTGATATATCCCTGTATGGCTCTGATGGGTCCCACTAAAACACAGCAGAGGGCTCGCTGCCTAACCAATCCTCTGCCTGATAAGAGAATCCAAGCTTGCTATTTCTAACAGAGTCCATCCATCCATATCTACTATACATCAAGGAACCTTTACCTGGGAAAGGGTGTGGATTGGAGAAGCAAGCAATTTTGCTGGGGAAGAATCCAGAACTAATACCAGATCCAGAACTTTGGGGTTTCTTTCTAGGAAACAGAATCCAGTGATCTAAGATCTGCATTGCAAGTTACATTTAACTCCAGAGGAAAGGGAACCTTTAGCTTAAGCCATATTTGGGGATCATTAAACTTTATTCAGGATAATGTATGAGACTGTATTTTCTTCATTCTGCATCATAACACAGTTCTCTCAATGACCGTATCTGTTTTACAAACATTCATATGAGCAATCTTCTGTTGGCATAAAGATTAAGCCACACTGATTTTTCAATTAAACAAATCACTGTGTTAATTAAAATGATGTGAAATCATGATATTTGCAAAGTTGGAGCTGTGGCTGTCTCTGCCCCATACCCTGAGGGAGAAAAAGAGACTTAAAATTTCCCGCTATGTGCCAAGTATGCTGCTATGTGTCTAGAGTGTCTGCTGTCCCAGCTGACAGCAATGCTGACACACACACACACACACACACACACACATACACACACACACACACACACACAACACTCACACTTACATACAACACTTAGATTCCTTCCGACTTTATTTTTTCCTGGTAAAGAAATGGAGCTGCTTGCCAGCAAACTTCTTTTTAGAGAGGCAATATGGTGACTTAGCATCTTAAATCATTGGTTGGGTTCTATTGTTATGATGGGAAACAAGGAAGAGTGTGCTTACAGAAGGACTTGATGTAGGGGAGAGAATGAGAGAGAAATAACAGATGCAATGTTTATGGCTAATAGTTCTGCTGCAGTTCTCAAGGGGGTTTCTTTGAGAGCCTTTAGTTGCACACTAAGGTCTGTTGTTTGAAGCTTTTACTTCAAAGGAAGGAAACAAGGCATCAAGGGATGTGCCTTTGGCTTGTCCAGGAAGTTCAGATATTGCAGGGTAGTAGGTTGTTTTAATAACCAAAGCTTTCTCCTTTGAAAGGATGGACACCAAAATTACATGGCTGGGATCTGATGTTTCCTGGATTATTCAAATAATGATGGGAACCTTCCAGAATACTCTCTCTCTCTTTTGTTTTTGTTATTGCTGCTGCCACTGTGTCAGGCATCAAACCCAGGGTTTCATATATGTAAGCCAAGAGCTCTGCCACTGAGGACTCCTCTTCGTGTTCCATGACTAAAAGACCATCCATGTGCTAAATGTAATCATCCCTCATTTGAGTTGTGTTCTGGGCTGTAGTCTCTTTCCCTGGACTGGTCCTGTTCTCCACTCACAGATGCCAGACTCCTGTCAGGGCCCAGCCTGGCTTAATTAGGTTACCTGATTTTCTCTCTTCCTCCCTAGTAGCTAATTTTGTTTGAGATTTCACAGTGATTCTAAATTTATATAGGTAAACAAACAGGGACACACTTTTCTTCAAGTCATTTTTTTAGAAGTAACATGAGGAAGACTTTCTCCTTCATATGATTAGACTGATGGAAGTTGCTATCAGAGGGAGGTGCTGGTGACATTCATGGGTGTAGTAACAAAAAGAAAAAAGAACAGATAGCAAAAGGGGAGGATTTACTTTCATTTCCAGTCAGGCCTGCCTGTTTCAGATTTGTAAAGCTGTGTGGTTCAGTGTGTCTATGAAAAGGATCATCAACTTCTATTATTTCCCAAGAGAAGAGACACGGCCTTCACTGTTAGAGTTTTGGGAGGTTCTAGAAAATTTTATACAATGGAGTCTAGACCATTCTAGATCAATCCCGTACCGTGGCCTCTTTAAAACTCACAGGGAACACATCATATTTACTTCCTTTTGAAGAGGGAGAATCAGATCAATGAAGCCACCACTCATGCCCTGGAAGCTTCAGGTTAGGTTAAAGGAGCTTATAACCAATATGGTGCCCAAGGTGGGTCCCTTGGCATTTTTGGAGGGAGATAATTCACACTACCCTGGAACTTCCAGATATAACATCTGTGCTGACTGTGACGAGACCTCAGAAATGAAAAGACTTGGAGGGGGCATGGACTGTGACCTTCTCAATGTCAGGAAAGTCAGGGGAGGAATCCCCACCAGGGTCATAGGACCCCCACTAGGGCTATAGGCTGACATCCTTCTAAATAACAGATTATATCATTTCTTCCCAGAGTGTGGCTCCCATTTCTTTCCCAGGATTCTACTTCTTTCCATTCGAAGTACTGAGTTCTAAAGGGCACAGAGAGCCGGCACAGGAGTTATGGCTTTGGCTTTCCAAATGGCCAAAGCTAGTTTGATTCCCCCCACCAACCAGCACTATACATCTTTTCTATGATCCTTTCTAAGCACTGCTGCAAGTGATCCCTGACAATAGAGCTGTAATAAGACCTGAGCTCTGCTAGGGTGTAAATCCCAAATCAAACTAAATCAATAAATTTCTTCCCGAAATGTTGCATGTTTGAGTCTTTCACTATACTTTTTTATTTATTAAAAATGTATTATAATATGGACAGCATTAGTGTCAAAATGTCATATTGTTGTACAAAGTTATGGCACCCACCACCACTGATGTGTCCACGACACTCCATCACTGTCCCTGTATCATTTAGAGCTGGACCATATGGCCTCTCTTCCCTCCCCAAGGATTTGGTGTTCAGTGTTGAAATCCAAAAGTTTGTTGGTTTTTGATATTGTTTTCTCCATTATCTTGTATCTACAGAGGAGTGCAGTTACTCTGAATTTGCCCTTCTTAATACTTTACCCATTCATCTGTCATTGGACATTCGGCTGTTCCCATCTCCTGGGCTGTTGTAATTGTGCTGCAATGAACAAAGTGCATATCTGAACTTGATCCAGGTGGATTCCATTGACTGTAAACACTATTGTTTATTGACTTTTCATACTCTTTTGTTGTTGTTGTTTTATTTTGTTTTTTGGTTTTTGGACCACACCTGGGAGCTCTCAGTGGTTACTCCTGGCTATGCACTCAAAAATCGTTCCTGGCTTGGGGGACCATATGGGGCATGGAGAATCAAACTGTGGCCCGTCCTAGGTTAGTGTGGACAAGGCAAATGCCCTACCACTTGTGCCACAGCTCTGGCCCTGACTTTTCATACCTCTTACTGCAAAGGCATACCAACTAAAATATATGTTATTTATTTCCTGCAGTAATTTTATTATCATTCCACTGATTTTACAGGTGACAAAATAAAGACTTGGATAGTCCAGGACTACTTGCAAGACTTATAAAACTTGTCCATGGGGTGGTGCCTGGAAGCCCCAACCCCAATCTTTCTTTCTCTAGACACCTGAAAGGAAAAAAACTAAGTAAAACTAATATTAGAAACAGTTACTTCTAAACGGGAAAAATGTCCATAAACAGGGGAAGATGAGCTACAGAAATCTATATTGGTTAGGATTCAAGGCTGGTAAAAACAGAAAGGTACAATAGCTTTTCCTTAAAAATATATCAGCATAATACCCACAGATATCAAACACACATTTTCATGAAGTTCTGAACAGAGAACTCAAATATGGTTGTAGTATAGAAAAAGAAACATCCAGAAGAATGTATACCAAATTATAAAGTCTACTTTCTAGGGATGAAATTAAGCTATTGTTGTTGTTATTCTTAAATAATTTTTTAAATTCTTTATGCTTTTCTGTATTGCTAAAATTTGTTTTTCTTGGACATGCATTATTTCTTTTTTTTGGGGGGGGGCCACACCCGGTGACACTCAGGGGTTACTTCTGGCTATTCGCTCAGAAGTCGCTCCTGGCAGGCATGGGGGACCATATGGGGAACCAGGGGATCGAACTGCGGTCCGTCCTAGGTTAGCGCAGGCACCTTGCCTCCAGCGCCACCACCCGGCCCCCAACATGCATTATTTCTATCACAGAAAGGGCAAATGTATAATCTCAAATGAACAATCTGAGTTTTTCCAATTAAAAATAGAATTCAGGGCAGAGTGATAGCACAGCAGTAGGGCATTTGTCTTGCACGAAACCAACTCAGGATGAACCTAGTTCTGATTCCCTGCATTCCATCTGGTCCCCCGAGCCTGCCAGAGGTGATTTCTGAGCACAGAGCTAGGAGTAACCCCTGAGCACTGCTGGGTGTGGTCCAAAGACCAAAATAAATAAATAAATAAATTTAAAAAATGGAATACACTGCTTCTGTGTTTCCTGATAACTAAGCTCCTCATATATGTTTCCTGTGTCATGCATAATGCAGAAATGATGGCTAAACCTCCAGGAAAAAAATGCTTAGAACATGTCTGTAATGTACTCAGTGTAAACTATGGTATCTGAAAGGAGTCTTTCCCTCACTGTTTAGAATAACTGAAAACTAGGAGATGCAGGGATGAGGGAGCTAAAGAGCAATATGGAGATTTCCGGTGCCATTCTGGTAGAGCAAGGCAAAGAGACAGTGGTGCCACTGTGCCAGCCTATGCCTTGTGAGCACAGAGCAGTTGCTGAGGTAGGAGGCAGCCAAGCCAAGCAGATGGCAACCCAGAGCTTATCTGTGCACTGAGCAAACGCTCTTGCATGCTCATTGGCAATTGCCCCTTGATCCTCATTGCAAATCACTACAGCTGCACAAGCTACACAAACCGTTTCCAGCAGGGCCTGTTCCAGAGGAGGGATTTTCCTTAAGCTTGTCATCTGCTGCCTCTTGCCACCCTGGGCGTGGGGGGGTTGGCGCTAGAATTCTCACCCGCCTCTCCTGCAGCTCCTCCGGGATATCAGGCTTATCATTTACTGAGTAACTCTGGAACTGGAAATGCTCCCTCCTCCCTCCACACAGGCACCCAAATCTTTCCAGAGCCAGGAAAAGGCATTTCCTGCAGTGTTAGAATTTAGTCTTCTCTGAATGTGATCAGGATTCCAGAGGCAATCTTACTGGCTGCTGAAAAAAGAAATGACCCTCTTCTGGAATGTCAAGTCTGTAAGAAAGTAGCCAGGTTTGATCTTGGTAGGATGGGAGTTGTTATGTTGGAGTGCACATTTATTGAAGATCCCAGGATTTCTCAATGCCCTCAGCACTCCCTCTCCAGTGTGACCCTGTCTTTAATAGGGCCAAGTGAGGGAACAACAAAGATTTAGATCCTTGGATCTAAATCTAAATACTTGGATCCTTGGCAGCATGCAGAATTTCTTTCTGCTGCCTGTCCAATCTGCAAGTAGAATTTTCATATGCCACTGCTTCTTCTTGGTAGGCAAGGGTGAGTGTCATTTTTAGGTGCTCTTCCTAGTTCTAGAAGTCACAGGGAGGAAGTTCATCAGACACTCCTTCCCTAAATCAGGGCTAGAGGTGGGCGTCAGACTTTGTATCCTGCTCTACATAAACTGGATCTTCCTACCTGCTACCTGTTCATCTCTAACAGGTGCCTGGCTAGCCTGGTGCTCTTTTACTGTCAGGATTTATTGTGGGATAGAGGGGTGTATCCAAAGTAGAGCAAAGTAGAAACCCCTGCTTTCAAAATAGAACCTCCTGAGTTTGTATCCTAACACAAAAACTTACTGCACTTAGTGTAGGAAAACTGGCTTCTTTTGAATATCTTTCCTTGTATGAAAGATGGAGCTTTCTTGTGTGGAACTTTTCTTTTGTGGCATAAGAAAAAAAAATGATAGAGCTTTCTCAGTCACACTGCAGAACTCTCAGGTAGATTAAATGGGGGTAGGTGGGAAGTCCTGTGGGAAGCACCCTTCTCCCCTTTCATGCAGGGCAGCTGACAATATTATACTTTTCTTTTAAATACATCCCTTAATTGAATCATTGTGAGATGCAGTTATAAATTGTCAGCAGGAAGCAGCATTCAGAGAGGACTCCCAGTCCTTTTTTCCTGACTGGGATTCCAGGACGCACTAGCTTGGCTTCCATCTCTCCGCAAGTCTTCCCAGGTTTCTGATCTGTCAACATTAGGACTTGGGGACTGGCCATCTGGTCCTAATAATGCTTATTACTTCCATTATCCTTCCTATATAAAGTCTTATGGCTTTAAATGCCATCTTTGTGTCAATGATTCCTTCTTATCTGACAATACTTATTAGAAACCCTAATTCCAGGTTCACAGCCAACAGCCCACAGGATTCTTGAATATCTGTTGGGTATCACAAATCTTGTAGGGCTCACAAAGAAATAGAACAGCATGTAAGCTGTGGCTGAATGCACAGGCCAAGGTTTCTAGGAATACAAGAAAATCTTAAGGGTAAGTTGGCATATAGGGTGTGGGGCAGAAAAACTGGAATTTAGGGTCTGATTCCTATCTGAGCACTGAGAATTGAGTCCTTGTTGGTGGCCACTTGTTGTTTGAGCTGATGATTCAGTAAGTTGGGCATTAACCCCAAAATCTCAGTAAAAATACTACCTAGCAAGAAGAATTCTCTCTTATTCAGGAGAGATTTTGCCCTCCATAGACTAGGTAAGGCTACACCCACTCACCTTCTGGCACAAATGTTTCTCTCCTCTTCCATCCACCAGCTTTGGCCTCTCACTGCACCTTCTGCATATTTTGTCTCAAGCCAAAATTCCTAGGTCACCATTTCTGAATACTTGTGCTCTTTGTCATCCCTACTTGTGTGTTGTTTCCAGGGCCTTTACCCCAATCTGCCCTGCAGCCCACATTCAGGGACAACAACCAGAAATCCCAAACAGATACCCCGTCTTCCTTACCTCTTCCTTGCTCTCATTTTCCCATCCAACTTTTTGCTTTTGTAGACCACATCTGTTTTCTTTTTTATCCTGCTTGTCTTTTTGCTGCCTCAATCAGAGAATGAGTGTCTAGAGCAGGGGTCTCAAACTCAATTTACCTGGGGGCCACAGGAGGCAAAGTCTGGGTGAGGCAGGGCCACATAAGGGATTTCGCTTACCGAATATTCGCAATAAAAAATCGCATTAGTAAGGAAAAAATCGCAAAAAAAAAATCTCACTAAACATTTGCATACCCCGAACGGAGCTGCTCGGGGTATGCGAATGTTCAATGCGATTTTTTTCTTACTAATGCGATTTTTATTGCGATTATTCGGTAAGCGAATAATCACTAATACTGCGATATTTGAAGGCAGGCCGCGGGCCACAAAATGTTGTACGGAGGGCCACAAACGACCCATGGGCCGTGAGTTTGAGACCTCTGGTCTAGAGCATGCCTGGCAGGGAGTATCTATGCCATCAAAGTTTACCAGACAAAGTGTACTTGTAGCAGTGAAGAAACTAAGACTGAGAGAAAGGAACAGACTATGATGACCTGGTAGCAATACTAATGCCCCTGTGTGCTGTGTGCCCCCATAGAAAGACAGTGCACAGAGCTGGAACAAGACTCTATAGGACTGTGCTTGGGCATCTGTTTTGTTCATTTGTTTTGTTTTCTTTGTTTAATGAAAAGTCATCTTGTCCAAAACACAATGTCTGTCCAAGGTGCTAAATGGCATGATGGCATATGTGTACAGGTAAACATTTATTTTCTTGTTCTGATCTCCAGCCTTTGATACAGCTAATAAAACCCCCTTGTTTGACAGTTATTCCACCTTTCAAGGATAATAGACTAAAGCTTGATTACTTGGGCCTTTTTCTTTCTT
>PVKC010042696.1:0-11909 GCA_004027635.1 Crocidura indochinensis | reverse complement strand
CTGGCAGCGCTCAGGGGTTACTCCTGGCTCCATGCTCAGAAATTGCTCCTGGCAGGCACAGGGGACCATATGGGGCACCGGTATTCGAACCGATGACCTTTTGCATGAAAGGCAAACGCCTTACCTCCATGCTATCTCCCGGCCCCTTAGTTTGTTTTTTATGGATGATTTGGGTGTTATGCTTTCAGTGAGAGAATAGTTTCAATACATCCATTTTGCAAGATTTGGTGGATTGTCCTTTAATTGTTCTGTCTCCTCCAAGCAGTATATAAGTAAGTGCTTACTGAGTCAATGAAAGAAAAGAAATGCTTGGGGTCAGAGATGTAGTACAATGGGTATGGAGATGGCACTTGCCTTGCCCCTGGCCAACATGGGTTTGATTCCCTGCAACCCATATTGCCCCCCCCACACACACCAGTGAGCGTGAACTCTGAGCAGTGCCATGAAGGGCCCAAGAACCGTAGTCTTTGAAACGGGGGACAAAAGAATGAACATGCTAAATGCATTTTAGTTTCAGCTCGGAGAGTTCCTGCTGCAAACTATGTTTAGTCACCTGAGGCATAAGTCACAAAGAAGGGCTATTGCATTTGGCATCTCTTTTCTTTCACTACGTTGACTGAGGTAGTTTGTACCACCCATCCCCACTTTGCCTCTTGCTCTGTAAGATTTCTGCCTCCCTTTTAATTTATTGAACAGATGTTACGGTTACAGCAAAGAAACATGACCCACTGTCTTGTGTGTTATCTCGAGTGTGATATGTTCTCTTACAGTGCTGGTCTGAGTACCTATGTAATCTAATGTACCTGTAAGTAATCACTCATAAGCTAACTTTGTCTTTGTTATTGGAAACTACAGCAAGCTAAGACGGCCTGACGTGACATGGTGGGAACAAGAGGCTTAGGATCAGTCTGAGGGCTTAAGTGATCAAAGCTGTATTGTGTGTCACATGTTAATTTTATTGTTCAATAAATGTTCTGTCGTTTGACATGCAGTAATTTTTGTTTGACACATGAGTTAGAAATGCAATTCTATAACTTAATTTTTTCAAGGTCATATGCATGTCTTGTCACGGGAACTGCGTCCAGTAAGGTATATTTTCCAAGAAGAAATTCCCTCATCCATTTTTCTTGAAATTGCATAGTTTCTGGCCTGAAAAAGGAGAAAAACAGGGCTACAGCGAGAGGAGAACAGGGAGGGCATTTGCCTTGCACACAGCTAAACTGAGTTCAATCCTCAGCATCCCATTTGGTCCTCAGAGCACCCCAGGGGTGATTCCTGAGTGCAGAGCCAGGAGTAACCCCTGGGGATCAACAAATTATAGACCTTCAGGATTCCTGAAATAAGATGATCTTGCCATCGTGTTTGTTATTCAGTCTTCAAATGTTCCTTACCTTTGAATGAATGTCTGGTGATCCAATTTATAGGTGATGTCAACGGGTGCCCTCTACAAGATAAAAAAAAAAGACAATTGTCAACCTAGAACAGCGGTTCTGATTTACAGTGTTTGCATTTCCCTGGTTTTACCAGAATTTTTTCTTACATTTCTCTGGTTCTATTTATTTTATTCAGAAATCTCTAGAATTCTCTGTTTCTGCAAAGCTCTTTTCCCCCACAAGATCTGTTTTTGCAACAACCTTAAGAATCTCCATAAGATGGTTGGAACGATAGATAGTACAGTAGGTAAGGAGTGCATTTGCAGTTGACTTGATCTTGATTCTCAATATTCCATATGGTCCCCCAAGCCTGCCAGGAGAAATTCCTGAGTGCAGAGCCAGAAAGTGACACTTGATTACTGCTGGGTGTGGTCCAAAATCAGAATAAAGGAAAATTGGAGGCCAGACTAGCAGGTAGGGTGCTTGTCTTGCATGAGGAAATCCCAGTTTGAACTCCAGCACCCCATATAATCCCTGAGCTCAGTTCTAGAAGTTTGCCTTGAACTGTGCTGGGTGTGGCCTAAAAACAAACAGGGGCCTGGCGGTGGCGCTGGAGGTAAGGTGCCTGCCTGCCTTCGCTAACCTAGGATGGACCACGGTTCAATCCCCCGGTTCCCCATATGGTCCCCCGTGACTGCCAGGAGCGACTTCTGAGCGAATAGCCAGGAGTAATCCCTGAGTGTCACCGGGAGTGGCCCAAAAACCAAAACCAAAACCAAAACCAAAACAAAAACAAACACACAAACAAAAAAAGACCTGAGTTGCAAAATAGTGTACTATGAGGAGGCTCTGACAGCAGGCAAGGCCAGTCGCCTGGGAGGAAGAATGGTCTTGAAGCAGGAGGAAAACTAGGAGACAAGTTGTTCCTGTAGCATTGGACAGGAGGAAGTTTTCATCTATGGTCTGCTGCCCAGTGGCTGGACAAAGGCAAAGGATGGAACTTGGTTTTGCTTTATTTGGTCCCTTGGGACTGAACTCTTGTTTTGTTTTTGAAGTAATAACAGGTTTTGTTTGGAAATTCAGAAGAAAGGAGGCAGAGGAGGAAAAAGAGACAATTGAACTCAAAAAGAAACACAGGCTTCTCCAAAGACAGAGAGCGCCCCAGTACAGCCCAGTTAATGTATGAAAGTCCAGGCCTAGATCACATACAGGCACCATACACATGGGACAGCAACCATTCTTGATGGTTCCACATTACAAAGAGGGTCACCTTAATGCAATTGGCCAGAGAGGAGCCCCCACCATGTTTAATGCCTTCTCTTTGCCCAAAGAGTACCAGGATTCCAAGAAAGAGTTTACCGGAGGCTTGCTTTTGCTGAACTTGATGGTGAAGTCCATCGTTGTTTCGATTTTGGGGATGGGGATCTGAGCAGTTGGGATGCTCCAGTTCACGCGGTAGTTGTAGAGGATGCTATGGTGAATATCTTGCTTATCCAGGAATTCTGTGTAATGCACCCAGCAGGACTCATGCTTCCATATCTGTCTCAGAAACCAAAAGGAAATGCACTTAGAGAAAGAGAGGCAGACTTGTGCCCCAGCACTCCAGTACCGGGTTTCACAAAAGTGGGGGAACTTCTCCGGGGTGATCCTCATGGCAATCACATCAGCGAGGTGACAGGCGGGGCCGGAGCAATAGTAAATCGGGTACGGCATTGTTTGACCAGGGCTCGATGCCCGGCACCCCATATGATCCTACAAGCCCACCAGGAGGGGAGGGATTCCTGAGCACAGAGCCTGGAATAAGCTTTGAGCAATGCCAGATGTGACCTAAAAACAAAACAAAACAAAAAGATGGGGGAGGCAGGGCTGGAGAGATACTACAGATTGGGGCATTTGCCTTGCATGTAGCAGATCCAGGTACAAGCCACAGTAACTCCCGTCAGATGGTTCCCCAGAGTCCTGCCAGGAGTGATCTGAGGGCAGAGCCAAGAGTGTTAGTTCACTGCACAGAATAGAGGACTAGAAGGAGAGTACACAAATACATATGTCTGAAGGCTGAAGGCCCCCAAGACAAGGAGACTCAGCAAGCCGGAATAAGGAGTAGACACGAAATGTATATGCATTCAAAAAGTACTCAAGGCCAATGTTTGCATTCCTAACCCTTATCTAGGCAAAGCAGATGTACAGAAGCAGATATTAGGCCATTCTGACCAAACGCATCATGTTTTTGAGCCTTCTTTGCTCTCGTGCAGTCCTTGTTTTCCTAGAGACCTGGGCAAGTGGTTGGGGAGTGTCCTGATCTTATTTCAGGAATGGGGCAAGCCTGATCTCTGTATTGCTTTCTCTAGGGTTCAGGCCTGCAGCACTCTGGTTCATAATGGTTGTCCTGAATACTGGACCTGGAGCACCTATAGTTCCAAAGCCTGTCAGAAAGGCTGCCTGAATGCAGACCAGGAGTAAACAAACAATACTGACAAAAATGGCCAAAAATGAATAAATAAAAAGCGGAAGAGATGAGTCCAGAGCAATAGTGCAGCAGGTAGGAAGTTAGCCTTTCACGGGGTTAAGCTGGATTTGATCCTCAGCTTACCATATGGTTCCCCACTAGGAGTGATTCCTGAATGCAGAGTCGAGAGTTACCCTGTGCACAGTCAGTTGTGTCCCCCACACACGCAAAAAGAAAAAAACCTAGAGAGATAGTCCAAGTGGTAGAATTCTTGTACATAGCTGATCCAGGTTAAAAACCTAGAGCCCCATGACGTTCCCCAAGCATCACCAGTGGTGACCACTGAATGCAGATCTAAGAGAAAGCCCTGATCACGACCAAGTGTGATTCAAGAATAAATCAACTGCAAAAGATTGCTTGTGAATCCTTAGCAATGCTTTGGCCATAATTATGGTCAGTAAAAAATAGCTCAAAATTTACCACATAGACACAGAAACACACACAGACACACACACACACACAGAGACACACACACCCCAAAAGCACCACACATGCTCAATGTATGGTTGGCTCAGCACCTCTTCAGGAACCTTGAGAAAACTTCTCATCAGAAATACCTGTCACTGTGGGCTTGGATAAAGATAGATAGATAGATAGATAGATAGATAGATAGATAGATAGATAGATAGATAGATATAGATATAGATATAGATATAGATATATAGATATATAGATATATCCAATGGCAAGTGAACACTGAGAGGGGTGGGCCAAAAAACAGAAACAAAACTTTTGGAAAAGAATCAAAGAAAAAAGACTTAAACCCATTTTGATTTATTTTGGGTGGAGGGAGGCCACACCCAACAAAGTTCAGGGATTATTCCTGACTTTGTCTGTACTCAACAATTAACTCCTGGTGGGCTTTTGGGACACAGGGATGATGAAGATCAAACCTGGGTCAGCTGTGTGCAAGACAAGTGCTTTACCTGCTCAGTCACCACTCTTGATCTTGGAATCCAGATTCTACTTACCTCTGATTGTCACTCCTAAAGTTTGCTAAAGTCCAACTTTTATCTTTCTGGGGGGAAAGTGGGCCACAGCCACGCACCAAACTGTGATTGGGAGTGACTCCTGGTGGTGCTCAGGGGTCCTAGGTAATACCGAGTTGGTCACATGCACGGTGCCAGGAAGACCTCAAACTTGCCATCAAATTATTCTTCTGTGGCTGCAGGTAGGGGGGGGGATTTTTTTGTTTTGTTTTGTTTTGGGGCCTCATCCGGCAGTGCTCAGGGATTGGATTACCTCCTTGCGCCGCTCAGAAATCACTCCTGGCAGGCTCAGGAGACCATATGGGATGCCAAGAATTGAACCCAGCTCTGTCCTGGTCTGCATCGTGTAAGTCGTTCCACTGTGCTATCTCTCCAGTTCCCCCCAAAATATTGATTTGTACCTTTGGTGGTGGGGAACTCACCGCCACCAATGCATCAATATGGTTAAGACCAGTTTCTTCAGTGAAGTCCCCATGTGTGAGGGCTCGTAGGGTTCTGAAAGGCCTTTTCTTTGCTGTGAAGAACAAATGAAATGATTAGCTGCCAGGTAGTGTGTTATTACATCATCACACAAGACCCTAGAAGCCCAAGCAGGATTACTACCTGGCAAGATCACAGAATTGAGGACACTCTTAACAAAGTTCAGAGCAAATTCATTCAGAGCGGCTTCTTCTTCCTTTTGCTTTCTTCTCATCTCTATAATGCTGTCATCTATCACCAATGGGTCCGCAAATCTGACCTTTTTGATTGGTTCGATATACTGACCTGCGAAAAGAAACTAAGGACATTATCATCACCCCCTATGGAAGCAAGCCTTTAACTAGACCAGTGCCAAGTTCCCCACAAAGGTTCACAGCACAGGAAGTGGTTGTCTCCATGGAGTCCTACAGTCTAGGTCCAGCCAGCCATAATTGGAGTCTGCCCCATTACATAAGTCCCTCATCATGATTGGCCTCTGAATCTATAAGTCTTTTCCCAAAACTACTAGAAAGAGCCTGGACAAAGGTAAAACCACTTCAGGGAGCAGCTCTAGGCTGCTCACACTGGCTCCGGTGTCCCACACTCGGGGGACTACTTGATTCCCAGGAGACCAACGTTCTTCTGGGCCACAAGTCTCCTATAGCTGTGGGCCACTCTATTTCCATGGGGTCAGAATATGGGAAGTTTATGGTGTTTGCCCCTGCCCCAGGATCCATGGAATGCGAATGACTGCATAGTTGGAGCCAGACAAGAACATGGTCCTGAAACAGACGGGATTGTTGACACAGCAGTGGTGGTGTAAAGGGCAGGAGGCCTTTTGAATCAAAAGAACCAATTGAACTCACAGTAGTGTGCCCAGAGAAACTCGTAGCCACTCCACTTTGCTTCAGCAACAGGCATTTCTTCTAGTCAAGGAGCCCCACCACAAAACATTTTTAAAAAAATGCCACACCACAAAGCTCATCGTGAAAAGCAACTCAGGACCCTATTTCGGTTAGTGGATAACGATGAAAGTTCTGAAGACCCGATGAGAATCAGCCACTCACATAGATTCTGATTAGGGTTTAGAGAGGAAATGTTGAGGATGTTCAAAGAATTTAAAGAAAACATGGAATGGACAGTTAAGAAGACTTGAGGGGATATGAGAAGAGACATGAGAAAACTTGAAACAGAAATGGCAGAACTGAAAAACTTGGTAGGTGCAATGAAAAGCTTATTAGAAAGCCTCACCAGCAGATAAAAAGCTGCCAAGAACACAATCAGTGAGATGGAAGATGAATTGCAAACACCTCCATGCAACAAAATTGTTTGTAAAAGAGCCTTGAAATAAATGAACAGAAGACGGAAAAAAACTCAAAATAAGAGAACAGGGAACCTGGACAGACAGCATGGAAGTAGGACGTTTGCCTTGCTTGCAGAAGGACGGTGGTTCAAATCCTGGCATCCCATATGATCCCCCGAGCCTGCCAGAAGTTATTTCTGAGCTTAGAGCCAGAAGTAGCCCCGGAGCGCTCCCAGGTGTGAACCAAAGACCAAAAAAAAAAAATGGACCTTTGGGGGGTGGTAATCAGAAATGATGTGTTCCCAGATAGCCAGGAAGAAAACCCCTATGAGGAAACAATAGTTAAAGACAGCATCGCTCCAAAGTTCCCAGAGTTGAAGAGTGCACACTCTGGATGCCTGAAGAGAATCAGTTAAAAGACAGCCAAATAAAAGCATCACAAAGCACATTCGAGTCACAGTGATGAAAACCACTGATGAAATAGAATACTGAGGGACCGGGAAGGTGGCGCTAGAGGTAAGGTGTCTGCCTTGCAAGCGCTAGCGTAGGACAAACCACGGTTCGATCCCCTGGCGTCCCATATGGTCCCCCAAGCCAGGAGCGATTTCTGAGCGCATAGCCAGGAGTACCCCCTGAGTGTCAAACAATGGGTGTGGCCCAAAAACAAAAAAAAATAGAATACGGAAAGTAGTAAGACCCAAAATGGAGATTAAATTCAAAGAAGCACCTATAAGGTTTACAGCAGATTCATCACAAGCAACACTCTAGCCCAAAGGCAGTGGTGGGATATAGTGATAAACTTAGTGAAATGAACACTTCACCAAGATTCAGCCAGATTTTATTCAAGTATGAAGGAAAGATACACAGCTACATGAATAAACAGCAGCTCAGGAACATGAGAAACACAATACCAACCTTAAAAATAGCTGAAGGATCTATTTTAAGACAAAAGAAAGCCCAGAAACAGACCAAACTTCTACCAAAAGATGGCAAAAAAATTCCGTGGAAAACATCTTTCTCTTTTTTTATTGTCTTTACTTAAACACCTTGATTACAAATATGATTGTCGTTAGGTTTCAGTCATGTAAAGAACAGTCCCCTTCACCAGTGTAACATTCCCATCACCAATGTCTCAAATTTCCATCCCCCCCCCCCCGTACCCCCGTACTCAATACAGGCTTTCTACTTCCGTCATTCATTCACATTGTTAGGATAGTTGTCTGTGGGAAATAATCTTTCTCAAACTCTATGGGCCAGTGCACCAAGAAGAGACATAGAGTACAAGAAACACACTTGAGTAGTCAGAACAAATGCAAACTCAATTTACCTGGGGGCAGCAGGAGGCAAAATCGGAGTGATCCTTGAGTGCAAAGTCAGTAGTAAGCCAACATTCGGGGGTGTGACGCAAATAATTGAAACAAAACAAAACAAGATTCCTCTAGGACAGGGCCACAAAATGTTGTATGGAGGGCTACAAAGGGTCCAGGGGCCATGAGCTTGAGACACCTGCTTAAGTCAAAGGTTGGAAAACAACCCTTCAAGCAAACACCTCCCTTCAGAAGGCTGAAGAAAATGGATAGCTTTGCTAGCATTCATAAGGAAGAAAAGGCCTACATAGATAAATGGCATGGCTTTAGAAATTGGAAAATGAACAACAAAGAGTGGTGACGTATGCAGAAGGAAGGAAATAATGAAATTTAGAGCATAAAGTAATGACCTGGACATCCCCCCCCCCCCGCCAAATACTACCCTAAAGATCAGTGAAAGCAAGAGTTGATTCTTTGAAAAAATAAGCAATATTATTTAACAAGACACAAAGTCAACATAGTTAAGAAGACACAAAGAGAGAGAATGTTAATCATCTAAATCAGCAATAGAAAGAGGTATGTTGGGCCGGGTGGTGGCGCTGGAGATAAGGTGCCTGCGCTAACCTAGGACCCTAGGACGGACCACGGTTCGATCCCCCGGTTCCCCATATGGTCCCCCGTGCCTGCCAGGAGCGACTTCTGAGCGAATAGCCAGGAGTAACCCCTGAGTGTCGCTGGGTGTGGCCCAAAACCCAAAAAAAAAAGAGGTATGTCACAACAATCCTATAGAAATTCACATGGTAATCAGAGATTATTTTGAGAATCTTTCTGTCACTAAACAAGAAAACCTGGCAGAAATGGATAAATTCTTGGACTCGTATAACCTCCCAAGTTTGAACCAAGATAATTTGAAATAGCTATCCAGTGACAGCACTATTGAAGAAATTAAAACAGCACTCAAAACTCTCCCCAATACAAAAGTCTAGGCTCAGATGGATTCGCTTGTGAATTCTTTCAAACCTTTAAAGTGGACGACTGCTGATGGCTACATCCCCCGTGTTACCAAATCCTGAGATCTAGGAAGGCACCAATTGTATAAAGGTTCTAATTGCCAATGGGAGGGATTTTTAAAAGCTGTCTGCTATTACAGGAACTTTTTCCAAGTAGTCTGTAGTCAAAGAGAGGACTTTGAAAAAGTAGCAACTGTAAGACAAGATGTTTGAAAAAGAACCTGTACTCAAAATACAAAGATGGTTTAACATACACAGGCCATCTATGTAATACACCATTTGAACTAAAAAAGTTAAAAACCAGACCCAGAGAGATAGCATGGAGGTAGGATGTTTGCCTTGCATACAGAGGGACAGTGGTTTGAATTTGGCATCCTATATGATTCCCTGAGCCTGCCAAGAACAATTTCTGAGCATAGAGCCACGAGTAACCCCTGAGTGCTGCCAGGTGTGACCCAACACCCCCCCAAAAAAGTACAACAGGCATATGATCATAGTAGTGGATGCAGAGAAAGCAGCTGACAAGGCCCAGTAGCCATTAATAATAAAAACTCTCAACAAGATGGACATTTAAGGATTTTCCTTAATATAGTCAAAGCCATTTACCACAAGGCACAGCAAACATTGTACTCAACAGAGAACAACTAAATAAAAGCCCTTCTTCTATGATCTGGCACTAAAGGTTGACCCCCTCTCACCACTTCTATGCAGTATAGTACTAGAAGTATTTCCCACAGCAATCAGGTAATAAAAAGATATCATGGGCATCAGGTAGAAAGGAAGAAATCAAACTATCACAGTTTTCAGATGACATGAAACTATATTTAGAAAATCATAAAGACTACAAAAAACAATAGGAACAATAGAATTGTATAGTAAAATGTCAGGTTACAAAATGAATACCCAAAAATCCATGGCCTTTTATAAATAAATAATGAGTGAGAAGAAAGAAATATTAACCCCCCAAATTTTGGGTTACTTTATCAAAAATAAAAGAGAGAGAGAGAAAGAAAGAATTTTACAGTCTGAATATAGGTCTTGCATACAAATGACTCAGTTTAATCCCTGGCAACTGCATTAAAAATTAAATGTTTAATCCCTGAGTTCTTCCAGGACTGATATCCACCCCAAACCCCACCCATCCACCTCCAAACAGCAGGTAGGTTCTACTTGAATATTTTATCAAACCTCAATCCCAGAGTCCTTACACGTCACAGAAATAGGGGGCTAGAGAGACAGTACAGTAGGTTAGGTGCTTGCTTGCCTTGCTCACAGCAACCCGGAGTCAATCGCCGGCACCACATTTCGAATCCTGAGTCGTCCATAATGGGATCCCTGAAGGAAGACCCAGAAGTCAGGCCTGAGCACTTCTAGAGGGACCCCCACCCCATAGTTGAAGAGAAGTACACAAGTAATTCGGTTTAGGAGGAGTCGGAATTTCAGGCATGTTCTCCCACCTGGCTAAAAGGAGGGGGACACACTTAAGCTCCAGAATCGATCCAACCCTAATGCAGAGCCAGGGGGAGCCCCTGGGCACTGCCCCCCAGCAGCAACCAAAGATCCCAGAGGACCTGGGCAGGCCTTCTCCACAGGGCATGCCTGCCCCAAGATATCTCCATCCCCCAGTACCTGTCCATGCCAAACCTGGCTTGGAGTAGCAGCCACAGGAACCGATTCAGAAACTCTCTTGGCTGGATGCCAGGCGAATGTTTACAGGCGTTGCCGGGACAACGCGGGTTTCCGTGGGTGGGCGCGGAGCCCAAGAAGGTTCCAAAGGCGCCCAGCAGGAAGGGGGCCTGGAGGGCTCATGCAGCGCGTTCTGGCCTCCAAATCGTGACCAGACCAGCATGTGCAATCAACTTCTGCCCAGCGGGAGAGAGAGGTGATCAGCCACCCTGGCCACTCGGGACATAATGTGCATAGGCATGTCATTGATGCCCCTCAAGAGCCGCTAGGGCCTGGGTGAAGTTAGTGAAGTTGGTCATTCATTCTTGGCTTTCAGGCTTATAATGGGTCAATACCAATCCTTCCCTCTACCCATGTCCTCTCTGTAAATATTTTGTCCTTGCAGTTGAACTCCTGGCTCTGCACTCAGGGATCCCTCCTGGCCGTGTTTGGGTGAACCAGATGGGAACCAGGGATTGAATCATTCTCAGCTCCATGCAAGTCCAGAGCACTCTGCACTGTACTATCTCTCCAATCCTTAATTTTGGAGCTTTTGTTTTCAAATTGGAACTGTTTTATTCATGGTTTAATATTGTTATGATTGTTTTGAAAAAATGAAACAAGGAATTTCTGATAATATATATTATATAAGTGTAACATAGTGATATTTATATATTTAAGTATATTCAAAATATATATTTAAATATACATTATTTATATAAAGTGTTATCTTATGCATTATTGCAATAGCATATAAAATTAATAATGATTATCAAACATTTTTATTTTACTTATATAGACAATATTTTTTTTTGGGTCACACTCGGCAGTGCTCAGGGGTTACTCCTGGCTCCATGCTCAGAAATTGCTCCTGGCAGGCACGGGGGACCATATGGGGCACCGGGATTCGAACCGATGACCTTTTGCATGAAAGGCAAACGCCTTACCTCCATGCTATCTCCCGGGCCCCAACAATATTTGTAGTAATTTTTATCCATACAAAATTTAAATGTATATTATATATTTAAGATATATGAATATATAATATATAAATATATACTGTTTATAATATATTGATATTACTTATAATATATTGATATATTATAAATCTGTAACATGCAATTATATAATAATTTATGGAGCTTTTATTTTGTATTTGGTTAGTGAGTGACTATACTTTATAAAAATAGATTAAATGGATGCTCTCAACATCAATCTAAAGCAAGCTATCACTAGTCAGTAGCATCATTATATATATAACGGGGGAAATGATATGTTAAAAATGGAGGTTCGGGGC
>PVKC010042695.1:0-11804 GCA_004027635.1 Crocidura indochinensis | reverse complement strand
GCAGGCTCATGTTCTGTTCTACACAGGAGAGTAGTAGTATGTGAATTTGCTAGAATACTTAGTTTCCCACATTTCCAAACCCAGAAAAGCTACAATTACTTTTCTATCCTAAAACTCCCATTGGTTCTAAAGAACATTCTGAGAATACTAAGAAGGGTAATTATAGTACAACTTGAATTAGAGTGACTTGCATCTGAAGCACTTAAAAGAAAAAGGTGGAATAAAAGCCTTTGAAGGGGAAACCAGTTTGAGTCTCCCCAGGTACAATTATAGATTTGAAATCTGCTGTTAACTTACCATGCAACTTTCGTATTAATTCCCCAAATGTTGAACTTCTGTCATTCTATCCCTCTGGGGAGTCCTTAAACTACTGCTTTCCCTAAATTCATGTCATATCATTGGCCTTAATACCTACATTTCTCCAAGAGCATGCTATGAGCTCATTTTCCCAGACTATGGATAAAGCAAAGCCCTAGAAGACTTTTGTCTATGTTCCCAGTAAAAAGTACTTGGATGCATTATTTCTGGTTCATGAAAACCAGTAATTGAACCTAATTCCAAGGGATCAGTGCCTATTACGAAAGCAGAAATTTGAACTCTTGGGGTCAGAGAGAGAGTACAGCAGTAGGACATTTGCCTTGCATGCAGCTGAGCCAGGATGGGCAACATTTCTAATCCCGGCATCCCATATAGTCCACCACCACCACCCCACCCTAAGCCTGACGGGAGCAATTTCTGAGCACAGAGTCAGGACTAGCCCTGAGTGCTGCCAGGTGTGACCCAAAAGCAAACAAACAAAGTTGTACTCTTATTTTGTTCAAATTTTTGTTCAAATTCTTTTTAATAATTATTAAGTATCTACCATTTGCTGAAAACCTGAGGGAATACAACCACTAGAATAAATTGTATTTTCTGATCTCATAGAGGTTTTCTATGTAGAAAGAAATGCGATTTAAATAAGTGAAGTTCTTGATGTGTGTTTTCCAAACCAGAAGCACCTGGTACTCTGTTAGAATACAGAGTCTGAATATGTACCAGAATACAGCTGCCCAGATTCACATCTCACTCTTTGCACAAAAGTCGACTCAAAGTAGATCAAAGACCTCAAATTTGGACTGCCTTCTATAAAATATATGTAGGAAAATATAGGCAAAGCACTCCAGGATTGGATCAACATCAACAAATACAATGAGAAGCTTCACAGGTTTGTTTTTATTAGAGAAGTTGCAAGTAAGAACAATACTTTGGAGGTTATTTCAAGGTTTCTTTATGTAGGATTCTGTAGTGTAGGAAGGTAAACAGTATTGCCTTACATGGAGCTAACCCAGATTCAATCCTTGGCAGTCCAGGTGGTCCCTTGAGCACTGCCAGGAGTGGTTTCTGAGGTCAGTGCTAGGAGTAACCCCTGAGCTTAGCCAAGTGTGGTCTAGAAATCAAAATTAAAAATAACTTAAAGATGAGAAAATTAACTGGAAAAACTTTAAATGACTGGAATAAGCAATATAATTTAATATGAGGAAAAAATGAAGAGATTCAAATCTTTGATTAGCAACAAGGGCAAGGGGGAAAGAGTTGATGAGGAGGACATAATTATAGTTGTGTGGTTGGTACTACATGAAGTTGGGAATGCAGTCATGAAGTTTATAATAAGACTCTTCAATATTTTGAACACATAAACTCTACCTGTCAACCTCTACCTGACATATTATGTAATCCTTAAATTGACTTATGAATTGAACACAGAGGATTTACTCTAGCATTAGAAGAAATTAGGGATGAGCAAGAAAGAATAGTTATTTTATTTTGAATTTCAAAGTACAAACAAAGACATCAGGGAGCTAAACTTATTAAAATGCCCTACTTCAATAATTTCAGTTGGAGCATTCCATCCTCAAGTGTACTTTATCACTTAAGATTGTGACTAAAGGGGCCAAAGAGATAACACTGCAGATAGGGTGCTTGCCATGCATGTGACAATTTGAGTTTGATCCCCAGTACCCTATATGACCCTGAGCACTGCCAGGAGTAGTTCCTAAGTGCAGATACAGAAGAAAACTCCAAACATTGATGAGTGTGGCCCAAAAGCCTAAAACCTTAAATCAAAAACAAAAATCTAAACCAAAAACCTAAAGAAAATTGCTACTGAAGTTCCAGCTATCATGTTGAAAGTTAGAATGGGTGCATTTTGAGAAAATTAATATAGAGAATAGGTGATAGAAAAAGGTACTTAAAAGAATAACTAAAAGAAGGTTCAGGAACAGGCACAATAAATTGAGAAGAATATATTTGAGATTATATTAACAAAAGGCAAAAATAAAAACAAAGAAAAATCAAGCAAATCCTACACCACCCACAAAAGTCATATATTCTCAGAATATATGGAAGGGGTTAGGCATTGCCCAATGGAACACCCAGAAGGACTAGAACAGGACTGGGAGTCAAATTTTTGATTTTTTTTTTTTTTTTGGTTTTTTGGGCCACACTCGGCGGTGCTCAGGGGTTACTCCTGGCTGTCTGCTCAGAAATAGCTCCTGGCAGGCACGGGGGACCACATGGGGCACCGGGATTTGAACCAACCACCTTTGGTCCTGGATCGACTGCTTTGCTTGCAAGGCAAACACTGCTGTGCTATCTCTCATTATTTCAAATTCTTATTGACCTTCAAAACAACAGCAGTAAATCAAGCATCTCATGATTGTAGATCATAGAACTCAGGTAATTGGTATAGAAATAATTTTTCTCTTGTGAAATATCACGATATAGGAAAGTAGATAAATGACAGTAACAATCAAGTATAGCAATGTTTAGTAATGTTTTTCATAGATTAGGCCTGAATACAATCTCTCTCTATGCCACTTCTCTTTAGAATCTAGATTTAGATCTTTTGAATACACTGTCAAAGACAATGAAACACTTTTTGTATGATTTACAGCTCACATCCTCTTTTCAGGAAAAGGAAAGCAAGTATTGATTGATATTACATCATTTAAAAAGACAAATATTCCATTTTTAAAAGGAAAGTTGATAAGCTACATTAATTCATTTTCAATTTCTGTTACAAAATCTAGAAGGAAAGTTGTCTGTCTCTGTCCTAGGTTCTTGAAGAACAATTAAATTTCAAAAGAAAAATGAGGGATGGGGGCCGCGCGGTGGCGCTGTAGGTAAGGTGCCTGCCTTGCCTGTGCTAACCTAGGACAGACCGCGGTTCGATCTCCCGGTTCCCCATATGGTTCCCCCAAGTCAGGAGCGACTTCTGAGCACATAGCCAGGAGTAACCCCTGAGCGTCACTGGGTGTGGCCCAAAAAACCAAAAAGAAAAAAAAAGAAAAATGAGGGTGTTTCATTCACTTACTACATTTCTCCAAGGTCAGAGAAGGCTATCTTTGAGATTTATATGACTGTGTAATCTGGAAAGACTGTACTACAATTCCATATGAGCAAAAATAAATATAAAATTATATATATATATATTTTGCAGATGACTAAGACATTAGTGTGTCTATTTTGCTCTACAAATCAGGGGAGAGTTGCAAAGCCAATTACAGTGTCTGCATCTTTTTTAAAAAACAAAACAAATGGGGCCGGAGAGATAGTGTGGAGATAGGGCGTTTGTCTTTCATGCAGACCGATAGTGGTTCAAATCCCGGCATCCCATGTGGTCCCCTGAGCCTACCAGGAGAGATTTCTGAGTGTAGAGCAGGGAGTAATCCCCGAGCACTGCCAGGTGTGACCCAAAAACCAAAACCAAAACAAAACAAAACAAAAACAAAAACAAAAACAAAAACAAAAAAAAACATTTTCTTCCTTTAGAGTATAATCTTCGAAGATTTCTCCCAGCAATCCCCTCCCACCCACAAACACACAAACACTGCAAAACATGCCTAGTGTCACTGCAGTGCTTATAGCATGCATGCTTGTTTGAAGGCTTTTATGAATAAAGAGCACTGATCAGTTCTTTAGGTAGCCTCCCTATTTTTCCATCCTCAAATTTATCTTTCTCTCTGGAAATTCTTGAACAAAATTATTCAAGAATGTCAGTGACTAAAACCATAGCAGGAAGGATTCTGCAACCTAATTTTCTAACCTGAAACCAGTGAGGCCTAAAATCTTAGAAGCTAATCTAAATCTTTAAAATAGCAACATATCCTTCATCATTTTAGATATTTTGATATAGATCTTCGTGTACATGCATGCTCATTGAAAGTAGATGTGTTTCTTTTCTTTATTTTTATTCTAAAGAATCTAAATGAGCTGAGCACTTAATTTCCACTTCTTTTTGTTTGTTTGTTTATTTGTTTGATTGTTTTGGGGCCACACCCAACCACACTCAGGGGTTACTCTTAGACTCTTATGCTTAGCTTAGACTCACTCTTGGTAGACTTGAGGGACCATATGGAATGCTGGGGATTGAACCTGTGCCAACTGTCTGCAAGGCAAATGCCCTACCCTCTGTTCAATCGCTTCAGACCTGGTTAAAAAATACATTTGAATGCCCAAAGTAGATATTAATTACCTGACTATCAGTTTTCAATCTAGATTGATTAGATCTGGTCCTACTTTGGAAATGAGCATATTGAATAGTGTTCTCTCGTTTGAACCTGGTTCTTTTCTTTTCCTTTTTTTTACTTTATTTAAAGAAAATGCATCATATAGCTGACATAGTTGACCATAATACATTTACTTCCAAATAATTGAGAAAAATGTTATTGAATAAACAACTAGGAAGAAAAAAGAAAAAAGAAAAGAAATTTTAAAAAGAAAGAAAAATGTACAGTATCAAGCACATTTGTGAAAATTATTGTATCTCCAATCAAGTCATTAATCCATTTGAAGAAGGTTTAGTGAACTCTCATTGTTAGCTATCTGTTCTGTTAAATTGGTGTGTTCCTATATGGATAACAGCATCAAACAACTGAAGTTTTCCAGAAACTCAATTCTATTGCTTATACTATGACTTTTAGGGGCATGTACTCAGCTGCTAGTCCCCTGAAAGAAGACTACAGGGGGCACAAAAGCCCTGATCAGATCAGCTCCAAAACAGGCATACTTAAAGTATGATTAGATTATTGTCCTCAAAGGGAATCTTAGAGGAGTGATGAGTCAGGGCCATCAGGAAAATGGTGGTTCTGGGTGATGGGCACAGCAGGTAACAAGATGGGGTTTTGACTCACCTTCTCCTTCCAAGATGGCCAGCTTCCTGTTGCATGGGCCGGTGTAGCCATGATCTTTCCCAGCTCAGTTTACATCTCATTTAAGAGAAGAGTGACTCTATGGAACTGACCTGATACGATGGCATTTGTGGGCATGGTTACAGTTGCCAGGCGTAAGAGGCCCAGGTACATTCCTGCTCTCACCTACTCTCTATTGCGAGCTGCACATGGAGCCCTGATTTCTACTGATGATGTTCAAGCACATCAGGAGCCCTGAGGAAGTGAGTCAAAACAAACCCACTGATGAGAGAAGTCTTGCTCAGTACTCAGAATTTATTCTTAGGGATCAAACCCAGTTGGCCACCTGAAAGACAAGCTCCTTACTGTACTATCCCTCCAGCCCAATAGGATGGAAACTCCTCATCCTTCCATGGAAATCATTATTTGTTGAGGCTTTTGGTTCCAGTTTCCAAGATTTATGGCACTTGTCCTGATATCCCAAAATACTGAAAAGTTTGTGAAATAAAATTGTGTAATTCAAAATAGAGCTTAGCCCATTAGTGTGAGGCTACTCTTCCCCAATGCTCTATGTTAACATGACCTGGATGGTCAGACACACCCTCACCTGGGCAGGATCTGAGTTTGGGAATAAAGGTGTTGCCTCTGGGGAAGTGGAGAGAGCAAGGAATCAATCCTGGAGAGCAGCAGAGAAGAAGCTGCTTGGAAAGGTTCAGCATAGGAGCCATGTGAGGAAATGCACATGGCGATTAGGGTCATGAAATCAAGCTGGCTGACTCCTGAATCTTTAACTGACTGCCTGTGAATTGCTAGACCATTATTCTGGGGGTAAAGGATCTGTACAGAAAAAGACATCACCGCAACCTAGGACTTTATATTTAATAATTAATACAACGCACTAGTACTTTACGCTTCATATTTTAATGGTACACGAAGTGTATATTATAAAAACAACTATTATATAAAGTGATGTAGTACGTCATCATTTCTAGACCAGACACCACATGACCTCCAGTGGCCCACAGTATATTTCAAGGGGGCCAGGGCCAAAAGAATCATACAAATAGGGCACCGTGGCATGAGAGTTTTTGTTTTTTTGTTTTGTTTTGTTTTTGGGTCACACCCGGCAATGCTCAGGGGTTTCTCCTGGCTCCATGCTCAGAAATTGCTCCTGGCAGGCACGGGGGACCATATGGGGCACCGGGATACGAACCGATGACCTTTTGCATGAAAGGTAAACACCTTACCTCCATGCTATCTCCCGGGCCCCACCATGGCATGAGAGTAAGGCACCAATTGTTAAGATGAAAACTACAAGAAAGACACTTCAACTTTGCTTAAGTTTAGACCACCTGAATTTCAACTAGACAGTTGGTTTATTCTGAGTAAATGGTCACTCCAATTTTGGTGCTTAAGAAAGTATACATTTATATGGATTTGCAACTGAGCACAAGGACAACTGTTCTCAAAAGAAGGATATTATGATTTTGATATACTTTTCTACAAAAAGAAAAGAATAGCCTTTTTTCATTGGTGGCAGGAAATGTGCATATTTCCTGTGATGTGTTGAGGAGTAGTGTACGTTCTATGAAAGAAAATCAATCATGAAAAAGTATGAATTCACAGTGTTTAAGTAAAGTATAATAAAAACAATTTTAATAAAAATAGCCTTCCTCATTTATATTTCTTTTTTTTTTTTTTTTGGTTTTCAGGCCAAACCCGTGATGCTCAGGGGTTACTCCTGACTCTGGGCTCAGAAATTACTCCTGGCTTGGGAAACCAGATGGAACACCGGGGATCAAACCAAAGTCTGTACTGGGTCAGCCGCATGCAAGGAAAACACCGTACTGTTTCGCCATCACTCTGGCCCCTTCGTATTTTTTTTTCTTTCCTCATTAAAGAAGTCCTTACTTGCCTTCATTTTGTAGTTAAGTTGGACTGTGTCTGGGTGGGTACCAACACACTAAGGGTTTTTAATTTTCATTCCTGTGTCCACTTGTTTGCAGCTCACCTTTCTTTCCCTGTTCTTTCTCTATAAAAATCTTCTCTTGTTACCATGCGACCAAGATTGCATGAGTCACTATATCTTTCACTATATCTGTCACTAAGGACATGAGTCACTATATCTTTCATTTGGCCCCTAGGAAGCAATGAAACTAAATCTTTAACTGAAAAAGGCAATTTTGAAATCCAGTGACTCCAGAAAGGGACAAATTTGGAAGCTCTTTGTGTCAGCTATAGCATTCACTTAAACTGCTCCCAGCTGCTCTCTTCCAGTACTGTACAGCACTCAAACTCTTGCTCAGGCAGCATGCAGCTTGCCCCACACACAGCCTTACTGCCCCTTGGCATCTGTACTCTCTGGGGTTTCTATACGTTCATTCAGCAGCAGCTGTTCCTTTGAACCACTGTGCTTCCTGCTTTATTAGAGCAACACAGTGCCCTGGCTGGAAGGGCTGGATGGTTTCATTTAGGACTATAAAGGAAGATCTTAACAGTGAAGGTCCAGTTTCACATCGCTCTGTGGTCAGTCACATAGTGATGGGTTGAGGAAGCTTTATTGGCAACAAACGGGTTGGTTTGAGGGTAATGGACTCATGTTTTCAAAGCAGCTGTCTCCCCTGCATGGTTACAGGAAGAGGTTTTCATGGGGAAAGAGAATACAGAAGCACATTGTTTAGAGTTGGTTGCAGACTGGTGTGAATCAGTATATTCTTTGGTGGGTTCTTCCCCTAAAACACTCCATTTTATCTGCACACCTAAACAGTAGTTCAAGGTAAATGTTCAACCTGTCTCCATCTCATGCTTTTGAGAGAAAAATCAAAACAGAAACAAGATAAATTCTATTTCTGTCCAGAAGAACCTCTATTTATTAATTTTTAATTCAATTCTTAACTTTTTGGGTCAGTGGAACAACAGAGAAATGTGCTAATAACTTCCACTATTAAAATACTTGAAACTTCAATATAAATATTACCAGAATAGGAAAATTGATGCAGAGGTTTACCCAGACCACACTGTTATAAATGTAATTTATAATTACACACAAGTATAAATGTAATTTATAAAAATAAATTGATTCTTTCTACTTTTCTAGGTTTCCCACTAGGGACTATGAAATAAAAGACAGTTAAATATAAAAATTAAAACAGATTAACATAAAGATTAAGAGAAAGAAATGTTTATTAATATGTATATCTCATATATACTAATGCCTAGTGAATAGGAAACCTTCATTTGAAGTTTCAAGAAGTTTCTAGTTATTAAATTACCCTATATACTCGAGTATAAGCCAAGTTTTTTGTGCCAAAATTTTATGCTGAAAAACCCAAAAATCGGCTTATATTCGGTCACCGAATCAAATGCACATAGTCTCCAGTCTTCTTCTGCCTCCAGCCTGCAGATGTGGGGGCGTGCTTCAAGTCCCGGCTGAGCTGAAGAGGTAGGCTGCTGGACCTACCTATTTAATATTTAAATATTTACCTATTTATTTGCTGGACTGAACTATTTAACCCACAATATTCTGCACTTTGAACTATTTAACCCACAATATTCTGCACTTTGTATGAGACCAACAGCAGTGATGATGATATCTGTGAACTCAGTGATGATGACAATGCCTATGCTGATACCCTCACATCAGATACAGCTGAAGCTCTGTTTGGACATGCAGATATGAGGAGGAGGAGGAGGAATCCAGTTTGGAAGGATTTTAACCTTTGTGATTTAGCTTGATGTCCTGTTAAGCTACAGTTTTCTGCACTTTATTTAAAGTTTTAAAATTCTTGTTGCTTCCATACACCACGAAAACACCGAGGGGATAGTAAATGATCATGCAAGGAGTCTATAGTTATTCCCATGACAGTACACTTCAGGGGGGGCGAAACCCTGTATCTCCTAGGCCAAGGGAATTCCCTCTAAAATATCCCCAATAGTTACTTGCCTATGCAGGGGGTGGGGGGAGGGAAGCACAAAACAATCATTTTTCCACATATTTATTCATCGATTTATTGATTTTTGACGTCTTTATATTAGTGTAGAGATTGAAGTTGATGGCGCCAATATTATTTTATTTTTATTTTATCTTATCCTTCTCTTTCTTTTTTGCACTCCAGCATGAGTTGATTTCAGAACCGAGGCTGTTGTGTGGTGCTTATCTTTATTGCTGTGGTGCTCACTGGATATTTAATTTGATATTTCTTTCTGTATTGTGGTGGTGTTTCAATTGCCTTTTTCACATCGTCTCTCAAACTGAGGTTGAAATCCTCTGGAAGAACTCCACCTATTTTCAGCATATTTGACTTTTTTTTCTCTTGTACCCCAATCTATTGCTTTTCTTTTTTCAAACAAAGTCACATAACTCGATTTATCTAGCTTCACTTCTTACATAGAGGGGGAGACAGGGGAGGGCACCAGGACCAAACAGATATATAATCACTAATAGTGAGCTGGACAAAGAGGGGACCACCTACTCTAGCAGTCTGGGGGGTGATGGTGGGGTATATGGGTTACAGAAGGGGAACTGGGATGGGGGGAGGACATATTTGGTGATGGATATTCCCCTGATTCAAGGTTGATATGTACCTAAAATACTACTGTGAAAGATATGTAAGCCATTATAATCAAAATAAAAATTTTAAAAAAAGTTCTTGTTGCTAGTTTACAGTTTTTCTTTAGCAATAAATATTGAAAAACATTTAACCTACTAATTCCTCAATTATTGTAATTGCTTTGGGTATGTGCTTTTATTTTTGAAATTTACTGGTGGCTGCTGCATTTTCCACCTCGGCTTATACTTGAGCCACTAAGTTTTCCCATTTTAGGGTAAAATGGTGGGGGTCGGCTTATACTCGGGTTGGCTTACACTCGAGTATATACAGGTTATAAATTATAGTTTTAGTTATTAAATACCTCTTTTTAGACTTTCCCTTCTAGGAAATCCTGTTGCTCTTTGTCTCTGTTTCTCTGTGTCTCTGTGTCTGTCTCTGATTCTACATCTGTATCTCTCATATGCCCTGAATAAAATTATTTTACTTCATTATTCATCTTTGTCTAAAATTCTTTTCTGCAAGGGTAGACAATGGGCAGAATTCAGGATTCAGAATTCTTGTTTTTCTTTTCCTGCAAAGAAAATAATAGTCTTTTAATTCAAGAACTGGAGTGATAGTACAAGGACTATCTTGCCTTGCCTACCGTCAACCTGTGTTTGATCCCCTGCACCACATATGGTCTCCAGAGCCTCTCCAAGAGTGATTCACTCAGCACAAAGCCAAGAGTAACCCATGAGAATAACTCAGGTGTGGTCCAAAACTAAACAAAACCTAATTTTCTATTCTCAACCTCCAACCTGAGGCTGCAGCTCCTGAGGATTCTGGTAGTAATGATCGAACCATACAGATCAAGTAGAGCTCAGACATAGCGTGAGAGCTACCTTGTGAAGCTAGCTAGATGCCAGATAGGTGCCTGTGGTGGATTTTATAAGTCTCGAGCTTCAACAGGCACTTCTCTGGGGGAACTGAGACCAAGTAGAAGGACAGCAGTATACTAGAGAATTTGACTTCTTGTCTCCTTACTTCTTCGACCAGCATCTCTCTGTAAAGCACCATAGAGACCTACATCATTGGGTGAGCTGTTCAGGATAAAAGTGAAGAAACTACATTAAATTCTCAAGGAGGAGGAAAATAATGTCATGAAAATCTGCCATGCAGGTGCTAGAGAAATAGTACAGCAGGTAGGGATCTTGACTTGCATGCGACTTACCCAGGTTTGATAGTTGTAACTATTAAATTTTATTTTCCAGCCATCTCTCCAGCTCATAAATGATTCATGTCTATAACTCTCTTAATAGATTCTTTCAGAAACATGTACCCTTTCTCCAGCACCAGCATATACATTGGAGCATTCGAGGATGAGCAACTTGAAGAAGCACTAGAATTTGTGCTTACGTATTACCTGCTAAAATTAAGGAAGATGACTATACAGAAGACATTTTATTGATAAGTGATCAGGAAAGGTACAGTAAACAAGAAAACATTGGCTTGGGTACAGATTAAAGTTCTTAGTATACACATGGAATGTTTTTACAAAATGGTTACTAAATAGTATAAATCTTACACCTGAGGTTTTCAGCCTTGGGGGCCTTGGAATAAATGCCTGTCCATGGGTGTAAAAATTTGAAAACTACTAACTCTAAGTGTGCTTTTGGAGCCTATCTTATGTCTACTATTTCTCAAAATAATCTGCTCTATGCTCTAGAGGCTGGAGAAATAATGAGAGGTAAAGTACATTTTGCTATATATATGGTACCCCATATACTGGCAGCCATGAGCACAGCAGTAGTAGTTGTCCCTGATGTCTTCTAGGTATAGCATACCTAGTGATCCCTGCTCGAGTCAGAAGTAAGCCCTGAGAACTGCCAAAAGCAAATAAAGCACAAACCTTCTACTTTATATGTCAGGGAGTTAATTCAGTGTCATATGTCCCCCTTATCAGTACTTTCATGCAAATCCCTGGTGGTCCCTAGCACTGCCAGGCTGAGCAACACTGAAGTGATGCATCCCCAGTTCCACATCTGGGACCATCTGAGCCAGCTAACCAAATATCTCTGGAAGTGGGTCCAGTCAACCTGATCACCCT
>PVKC010042694.1:0-12763 GCA_004027635.1 Crocidura indochinensis | reverse complement strand
GAGATAGGCATTCTACTTCTCTCACTCATTAACATTGTCATGATAGTTGTTAGTGTAGTATTTCTCTAACTGCACTCACCGCTCTTTGTGGTGAGCTTCATATGTACATGGAAACTATTATGCTGAGTGAAATAAGTCAGAGGGAGAGAGATAAACACAGAATAGTCTCACTCATCTATGGGTTTTAAGAAAAATAAAAGACATTATTGTAATAAAACCTAGAGATGATAGAGATAAGGACTGAAGGATCAGCTCGTGATATGAAGGAGCGATTTCTTAGCTCAGAGCCAGGAGAAACCCCTGAGTGCTGCTGGTGTGACCCCAAAACAGATAAAAAGTGACAGAGAAGCAACTATGATAGTACAGCAGGTAGAGTGCTTGTCTTGCACACAGTGGACCCAGGATCGATTCCTGGCACCTCTCATGACCCCCTGAGCAATACTAGGAGTGACCCCTGAGCACAGAGCCTGGGATAAGCCCTGAGAACAGAGAGCATGGCTTAAAAACAAACAGCAAAACAATTATTGAGTTGGGGTGAGAGAGAGAAAAAGAGAGAGAGAGAAGAGAGAGGAGGGAGAAAGGAGAGAGGAGGGAGAGAGAGAGGTGAGAGAGAGTACTCAACAGGCTGAAATACATTTTTTTGCATGCAAGAATCCAAATGGCATCGTCTCCAACAACCCTCAGAAATGAAGACAACACAGAACTGGTTGAGTATCCATTGGTATGGCCCTCAAGTAAACAAATAATAAAAATAAATTGAAAAAGTTTGAGTTGCTATATAGAAGAGTATTTGCTCATGACTCATTTGAATAAATAGAACTTTCCAAAGATAAGACTTCCTGACTATGGAGACACCCTGGCAAAGTATGAAAGAACAAATGTTGGCTAAACTTAGATGAACTTTATTATTCCTGCAAGTATAGAAGTTTTATGGCTTTACAATTATTTTTGAAATATTCCATAATGTAGAGGTTATGAGTTAAAGATGAATATTCTGAGAACTGGACTTCTAAAAAATTGCTTCATGGTAGCTTGGAAGCTAAAGAAAGGTGAACAAATTCTGAGAGTAAGAGAACTATGCCTGTGAAATCACTTTGGGTTCTTCCCAGATAATAGATATAATAATGCAAAAAGAAACTCATCAGAATTATATCGACAAACTGACAAACATAATGAAGAACTTTAACAATGAATAATGAATAAATAAATATAAGATTTAAATAGAAAAATCAAATGGTTAGATTTGGTTATTTTTTAGATCTGTCCCCGGCATTAAAATAATTCATGCAAAGTTTAAAAAGATTTGATCAGACACCAGTCTATGAACCAAGACTCACTACATTTTGTGGAACTGTATCATGCAACAAATTATCCTCTAACAATGAACTGTTTAGCTGTCCACTCGGGACAGTTGTGAACACCACAACTGGTCTCAATGAGGAGGTGCTAGGTGGAGGTGAGACCATGTGGTGCTAAGGTCTGAACCCAGGGCCTCAAAGCTTAGGTGAGCATGGGCTTCCTGTGCCACATTTCCATTCACCAAAGACTTTTAAAGTTAGATATTTTAACTTTTTCACCCAAAACTATTGAAAAACTCCTTTGGGAACTTAAAATTGACAATGCTCATAACTCCTGAATTAAAGAAGAAATGATTATGAATGAATGGTGAAAATGTTCCACTCTGAAAGCTATTGAATTCCATTAAATTATATTTAGAAGAAAAACTTAAATCTCATTCTAGAAAACAATAAATACTGAAAAATGAATGATTCCATTTCAAACTCAAGAAATAAAATAAATAAGCATATTCAAAGAAATGATAAGAATAGAAATCAGTGCACTCAGGAAAAAAAGATACAGCAGAGAAAATCAAGATAATAAAGTTGTTCATTTGAAAAGATTAATAAAATAAACAAGTCACCACAAATTGATAAAGAAAATAAATAATTAGAATCAATTCTAATTATTAGAAAGAGGTTAGCAAACTGGTATCAGTTTAAGATGAAACTTTATGTTCCTTTTTTTTTTTTGGTTTTTGGGCCACACCCGGTGACGCTCAGGGCTAACTCCTGGCTGTGCTCAGAAGTCGCTCCTGGCAGGCACGGGGAACCGTATGGGGAACCGGGGGATCGAACTGTGGTCCGTCCTAGGTTAGCGCAGGTAAGGCAGCAGGCACCTTACCTCCAGCGCCACCGCCCGGCCCCAACTTTATGTTCCTAAGTAGCAGCAAGTTAGAGAAAATATTTTTTAAGTGGAAATTGTACTTATTTTTCCAGAGTGAAAAAATTACCTTCTATTCTTCAACACATCTCACTTGTTAAAGCATAGTAGACGTTTCTACATGATAAAGAAAATATTTAAGAAAAACAAGTAACCAAACTGTATTGTATTACATTGTAAAACTCTGAAACAAGGAGTATAACTTCAAGGAGACTTATAGGGGTTCTCATCGAAAAGAGAGAAATAAATTAGGTGTTATAGATGAGGTTATGGAAAGCTGTGCTGAATTACATTCATTACTAAGGAAGAAAAACGTTTCGGGTTTCTGCAAATCAAACACTACCTCAAAGGGGAAAAAAAAACAAGGTTGAACTATTTCTTCTACTCCACTGATAATGAAGTCAGCAGGAAGTAGCCTTCCAAATGCTATCAATGCTATCCCACATTGGGAATGAACAAGACAAGTCTGAAGGGAGACCTGGGCTAATAAGGGATAGGAACAAAGAGAGATTAAGAAAGCACTAGACATGGAGCTGAATTAAGGGAGGGGGTCATGCTGAGCAAAGTGAGTCAAAGGGAGATAGACAAGTACCACACAACTTCTCTCATAAAGGAGCAGAGAAAGGGAATAAACAATAGTCAACAAAAGAGACTCAGAGTCTGAGGGGTGGGGTAAGAAGGGAACAAGGGTGGTAGGATACAGGCATTTTGGTGCAGATACAGAATGCTCTCTGATAGCTTGGGGTCAAGCCTATATACTTATCCTCCCCATTGCTTAATTGGGGTGCTATCACAGGTAAACTATTCGGTGCCTTTGCTGTTATAGTTTCTCTGATAATTTCATAAGTAGTGTCTCCCTTGAATAATCTACCAGCCTGTCTCCTTCCTGTCTTCTTCTTTCTTCTTATTCCATTACATTTTTTTTGGTAGGATGAGGAGATATAACAACAGTGCATGAGGGGCCTGGGATCAAATTCAATACATCTGCATGCAAAGCAAGACATCTAGTCCTTGTCCTCTCCTATGAGCAGTAAATGACATTTCCCCTACTCACTCCTCCTCACCTTAGGCTCACAGGCATTCTCTAATATGCCTAGTTCTCAGTCAGTGGGTTCACCTGGTGAAACTTTTTGTATTGTTTTTGGCGCCATGCAGCTACCAGGCCTAGGGCTTATACATGGAGGAGCTTAGAAGATCATACAGTGTACTAACATGAGTTAGTCATATGCCAAGCGCCTTGTCTTCTGTATGAGCTCTCTGACCCCAACATGTCAAATCTTGAACCAGACACCTGTGACTGCCCTAACTTGCCTTTTCAACTCAATCATTGTGAAAGTGTAGCCCCTTTGTGAAGAACCTAACCAAATAGGTTCTCTTAGCTTCTTCTTAGTCCTTTCGACTTTTTTCACTTACTCAAATAGTCATTCAACACCTGGTTCCCTGGTTTCTTAAATTTGCAGCAGCAGGTTCTGGGATTAGACTGGAAGCTCCCTGAGGGCATAGTTTCTGTCCAGTAATTAATTACTTAAATGTCAGTGTTGTCTGCAAAGTGTTTGAAAAACATTCCAATGAGTGAAACTAGAAAGCTAAGGACTCAAGTAGATAGTACTTTCATTCTATTACATGCTCCCACTGGGTTCTGACTACAGAGATGGTGTAATTTTAGACAAGGAAATGTCAACTTTAGCCGAGGGAGTAGAAGCCTCATTCCTTTTCTTCTAAGCCTAGTACAGACAAACAGGTCAGTGATGCAGGAGACAGCATACATGTAGGTGTGCAAGATATTCCTCAAGTAGAAAGCAGTATCAGCAATGCAGGTTTTATCCATAACCTAGTTTAGATTCCAAATAAGCTTCCAAGTCACCATCCTTCTGTAAATTCCTGGAACCAGCAGCAAAATACAGGTTGGAGATTGGGGTGTGAGAGGTTCAAAACCTGACAATACCCAAATGGAAAATACAAATGAGAAAGGACAGCCATACACGCAAAGAGAGAGCAAACTGGTGTGGCTTGGAGAAAGAAAACCTCTAATTGCTTCCACCCTCCTGTTCACTTCTATCTGCAGCCCAGCACTCCTGGCAATGATGGAGAAAGGATGGGCATCACAGGACCTGGCTAGCTTTAGCTGGTAGACACCTACCAGAAAGGAAGATCCACAGGCACCGCAAAACTGAAAGACCAACAACAGCTTTAATGTTTGCCCTGCAAAACGGTGTAAACAACTCTCCTGGCCTGAAGACAGCATGAAGCAATAAGGATAGCATTCTGAGAGCAGTGCAGGCACAGCAGTGTGTGTGGGCAGGAACACAAAGGGCACAACTCATGGGCCTCTGCCACTGCACCACCCTGGGCAGAGAATCACGTGGGTGTTGGCAGCAATTAGATTGCCTGCAGGAGAAGTGACCGGAAGCACAGGCACCCATTTTCTTAAGTGCAGCATCATAAAAATTCTACCCCAACCCCCTGCCACTTGACAAAACTCACAAGTGACTATCTTCATGGTTTGAAATGCCACTTTTCAATCATTTCTTTCTGGTACTCTGTACTTTCATCTCACCAATTCCCAGGCTCCTGGCTGCCCTTAGTCTTGGGATTCCCTAGTCTTGACATTTTTTTTTGTACCTACGCAGTCTGAGAGAGCTTCTTTAGAAGCAACTAGATTTACTTTGGGAGCAAATGATTTGGGAGGATGGAAAGCATAAAACAAAGCATGAAACACAGCAACTTGGAGAAAAGGTAAATATATTTTAGGTGATAAAAAAGTGGCACAGAGAGGCAGAGAGATGACATAATCACACCATGGTGGAGAAATGAGTCTCATGCATGCAGCTCATCACACACAGGCAATAAAGGGAACCCACACTTAACAGTATGGCTATGCACTCAAGATAATGCCAGGGTACCCTCACCACGTTCATCCTAGTTCGAACCTTACAATAATAAGAGCTGGGCTCAGAGAAGTTAAAGCACATTCCCCAAGTTTCAGTGGAACTGGACTTAGTCCAGGTCTGCCTCCATTATTTGTTCTTCCTTCTAGCCTGTGCTGGCTAGATACTTGGGGAGGAAAGAGGAAGATGGAGTTAACTCATGAAGTAGGTACCCCTCGCAGGCTTTTTGTTCTACTCTGGTTATTGTGAACTGCGTGAATATCAATGAGACATGGCTCCACAACTCAGCTGAAATTTTGGAAATCAATGGGCATGAGTGTCATTGGAAACTGCCGGGTTGCAATTTGGGAAATGGGGAGTTGTAGCATGGAACTTCGCAGAAGATGCTTTCATCTCAAAGCAGCTCCCTCCTCAACAGCAGGTTGGATTTAGAGGGCAGAGGGGTTCTGTAGCCAAGAATACTGGCCTCTAGCACTGACGGAAGGATGAATCCCACTAATTATATTAGGATTATAGGAGCAGGTGAAGACCTTGCTCAATGCCAATTTCTAGGTACAGGGTCCTCTATACCTTAAACAACAAAACATCAAAAATCTATTCAACAGTACACCTCTGCCTCCAGCAAGTGCTCCCAATAGGAAATTCTCATTAACTCCAAACCCAGCCAGCTCCCCATCAACCCATCACCCATCACCCATCACCCATCACCCATTGGGCTGGGCTAGGTGCTTCTTTTTTTATTATTAACTTTATTTATTTACTAATTAATTGTTTGATTGGTTTCTGGGTCATACCCAGCGGCGATCAGTGTTTACTCCTGGCTCTGCACTCAGAAATCGTCCCTGGCAGGCTGGGAAAACATTTGGGATGCCAGGAGTCGAACCAGATCCCTCCCCGGTTGGCCGCATGTAAGGCAAATGCCCCACCACTGTGCTATCTCTCCGGCCCCTAAGTGCTTCTCGATACTATATGAAAAGAATTGATCATGTCTTTCAATTCCAAGACACAATTTTGACATGTAAGTTGTATGTATGTTTTTCTGATAAGTGTTGGAATCCCACAGGCATGGGTGATGCAGGACACCTCCTCCCTCGCCTCCCCTCCCCCCACGCTCTGGCCTGACCTTTCATAAGCAGCTCCAGTGAGGAGGTTCCTGATCTACTGGCCCACTGGTGAGGGGTAAATCCCAGAGAAATTTTGCTTTTGCACATGGTTCTGAGTTTTCTAAGACCTCCTGTTTAGTGGGGATTCAGTTCATTTCCAAATGATTTGTACTGGCTTACTACTATTTATTTTGCTTGTTTCCCAGCTACACTCAGCTGTCTCTGGGGTTATTACTGGCTCTGTGCTGAGGAGTGAACCTGGTGGTACTGGGATGGAGCCAAGGGTGGAGTCATGGAAAGCAAGTACCTTATCCCCTGTTCTATATCTCTGGCTTCCTATTGCTAAGATTAAGATGAAAGCAAGTCTTCAGTCTGTTTCTTTGGAATGGGTATCAATAAAATAAGTAACTAAAAACAATTTGAGTATTTTATCCATTGATGATTATGATGAAATGTGCTTCTGCTGGCATTCATAGCCCCTCAACATTTTATTGGAGATATCTCAAACATAAAGTTCAATGATTTCACTTTAGACATCCATATACTCACCACCTAACATGAAAACATTCTGTGTTTTTCACTATTAACCCGACTGTCCCAAAGTGTTGCTTAGATTGAAAAGAAACTCTCTGGATATGATTTGTTGGTGAAATATTTACTAGTTGGGCAGATGTGCAATTTCATAGAGCTTCAGTTTCTTTAGTTACAAAATGTGAGCCATAGTGTCAGGGGTCCTGTGATGATTCAGTATGGTGTGTGTGGGTGGGATAGGGGGGCTGTCTAACCAACTCTTAGTTCACAGGCTATACTGTTTCTTTCTTACCTATGGAATAAAAAGGAACAAGTCAAAGTAATAATAACCCAGGAACAGATCACATTTTAACAGCATGCTAAAATTTTATAAATTGTTGAACTCTGGTGAAGGCTATTGGGAATTCTTATGCTAGTTTACTTTCCATATCTTTGAACTTTTCCATGACACAACAATAGCATGTCAAAGAAAACCCAAATTGGCTACTAGATTTTGTCAAGAGAAAGAGAAATTCTATATTAAGAAATCTCTGAGGAAGTAATAAAATAAGAAGTGGTTGTCACATTAGAGAAAAGAACTGGGTTGGGAAGACCCAGGGAGGTGAGAGAAGGGATATGTGGGTGGGTCAGAGGTGGGAAGAATACTCCCCCCAGCCTCCCACCCCACCCCACTTCCAGGTGGCTGGCTTAGTTCACTATTGGGTGAGAACCTCTGTACTGGCAGAAACATGTGAAACCACACTTTCCAGCATAAAAATTGAGAATAAATACTTTGCATACTGCAAAACTGATGCCTGAAGCTAATCTGCAGTAGGATGACAGTGCAGAGCCTATGAGTGAACAGAACAGAACAGAAATGGTCTGTACTGAACAGTCTTCCTCTTGAGGGAAGCTGAGCTTGCAGGACCAAACCAGGCACATACCCTCCCACTGCTCTTCTCAACAGCCTAAACTGGAGAATCCTAGGGTTTCCTCAGGAGACCTGGAGTGATTTGGAGGAAATTACAAAACAGAAAGCCAATCTGTGACAAAGAGAAGAAAAAGGAAAAGCTTCATTTCTTGCTTATGAGAATAATGCCACCTCCTGTTCCTGTCCTCTAATTCCTTCCTTTCCTGTTGTGTTCATTCTCTCCTGTTCCCTTCCCTAGCAGTGAGAGACCAATAAAGGGCTGTTATGGAATGGGGATGGTGGTGGTGGGGTTCTCTGTGGGGCAGAACCAGGGGGCTGTGATCACATGGGGCATCTTTCCTGAAAGAGTCAGGCATGATGGAACACCCTATCTGCTGCTCTGTGGGCTTTGCCATGAAACCAGGGAGGAAAATAAGACTTTGTGACACAGAGGATAGCACAAAGGGGACATATAGGAGAGTATACACACACATTCTCTCTCTGCCTCCCCCCCCCCTTTTTGAAGGGGTTGGCAGAATGGCATCATGGTTTGGACTAAACTACTCCTCACTGCTCCCTACTTCCTGTGACTATGTGTAAAGGCAGGTATAACAAAGAGGTAATATGGTTCAATGGCTTCCCAAGGGTGGGGCATGCAGCAGAATTGGTATCCTTATAAGGAGAAAAAGAGAAACTAGGGGTGTGGGCACGGAGAAAAGGGTAAGAAGTCTTAAGGAGAAGGAATAGCTGCAAGCTGCTTGCAAAGGAGCTATCACAGGAAGAGGAATCAGAGAGACAGTGTTAGAGGAGTGGGGACATCTTGCAGCCTGAGCAATGAGAAAGTGAGACTGAAACTGGGCCTCTCAGGAGATTCGACTGAGACTCCAGAGTGCTGCTTGCAGCTGCCAGCAACAGCCTAGTGTGGTCTTGCTTATGAAATAAAGAGGAAGCCTGGGAATGGTAGATAGTGGGTTGGATAGTCCTATCATAAAATGACTTGGATGGTAAATTTTAAATGATGAGGTTTTCCTTAGAGGTTAACAAGGACAGCTAAGAGTATTTTAAGAGAGTGACAAGCTAGAGATACATACTAAATGGGCAAAGTGGATGCCTCATAGAGTAAGCAACTCTTAGTACCAGGCATTCTATCAGCGCCATACTTCTTTCCACCTTTAATTCTTAAAACACTTTGGAGGTGAAGCTACTGAGATTCACAAAGATGAAGTGCCATAGATCCCAAATACTGGTCAGCAAGGGAGCTCACACTGAGTCAAATGTCCAGCACCAAGTCCACAGCCTGTCAATTCTGCCATGTAAAACAATTGGGACCAGAGAACTGGTTCAGAAGTATAGCCTATGCTCTACAGACCTGTGAGGGCCTGAGCTGGATCCCAGGCAATACTAAAAACTCAAATCGCAGGGGCCAGAGTGGTAGCACAGTGATAGGGCGCTTGCTTTGCACGAGGCTGACCCAGGATGGACCTCAGTTAGATCCTTGGCGTCCCATATGGTCCCCCAAGCCAGGAGCGATTTCTGAGCACATAGCTAGCTGTAATCCCTGTGTGTCATTGGGTGTGGCCCCAAAACAAACAAACAAACAAACAAACAAAACCCCAAATCCCAGCCCATGTCAAAAATCATGTGCACTCATTCTCATCAGTATGGCTGAATAGTAAGTAGGTCAAGGCCTACACAATCTTCTTTAGCTTGGGAGACGTGCAAAGTAACAGCACAAATTTCCAATGTGAGGCACATCTCTAGAAATGTTATTCAGGGGCAGAGAAATAGCACAGAGTGATAGTGCAGCAGGTAGGATGTTTGTCTTGCATGTGACCAACCCACAGGTGCAATCCCCTGTACATTATTTGGCTCTCTGAGACCACCGAGATTGAGCAAATCCTGAGTGCAGAGCCAAAATTAAGCCCTGAGTACCACCATTGTGACCCAAAGAAACAAAAATAAAAATTAAAAAAGGACGCTTGCCTTGCCCTAGTTCAGTACCCAGCATCACATATGTTCTCCCTGAGTACTGTCAGAAGTCACTCCTAAGCCAGGAATAAGTTCTGACCTACCCCAAGTTCCCCTAAACAAACAAACAAACAAACAAACAAAAAAACAAAGAATGTCATTTAGCCTTTTGAACAAAGCAGTATATAAGCTGGTTCTTATTGTTTTTTCCATGTTACAACAAAGACAGAGTATCAGGTTATGCATTTTTCTTGTGATCATTTGCGGTATCAAAGTATTGAATGATGTTCACTTGCATATAAACTATAGAAATATGTCAGAGATACGTCATCCTCAGCAAGCTAAACCAGATTTAGTTACAGTTTTTCAATACAGCTTTAAACAGCTACTTTCAAACACGGTGTCACCCAAATCTGGAAGAGAATCTAATATTACTCAGGGAAATACAAAGATGTTCTCTGTGTCTACAAGAATGTCAGACTTAGAATGTCACAATCATTTGATCTTTTGGTCTGATTGCTCTCCCAAAACCTCAGGTATATTTACGAGTGAGGAAGAGTGAATATTGGATTAGAAAGAAAAGGGAAAACTCTAAAAGGTAAAAATCATGTCATGCTATGATAAAGGCTTGTAGGGATCATTATCATACTTTTGACTTGATGCTCTCTTGCAAAGACAAAGGTATTTAGTAACATGGATGCAACATTTATAGAAATAACTGCATGTGGGCCCGGAGATAGCATGGAGGTAAGGCGTTTGCCTTTCATGCAAAAGGTCATCAGTTCGAATCCCGGTGCCCCATATGGTCCCCCGTGCCTGCCAGGAGCAATTTCTGAGCATGGAGCCAGAAGTAACCCCTGAGCACTGCCGGGTGTGACCCAAAAACCAAAAAAAAAAAAAAAAAAAAAAAAAAAAAAAAAAAAAAAAAAAAAAAAAAAAAAAAAAAGAAATAACTGCATGTAATTAACTTATATAAATAACTTTCATATTTGAAAAATTACATATTATAATAACTAATATAAGATACAGCAATATGTAAGAGACAACTAAGAGAAAACCAAAACAATGGCTGACTAAGCTGTACAGCTACCATGTGTCTGGTTACCATGTGTACAGCTCAATGTGTCATTGAGACTCCTGAGGGCTAATGAGAGCAGAAGCAAACCTAGTCACACCAAAGGCTGTTGAAATCAGCTTAAAATACAACTGATGTCACAAAGGTTCCGAAAAAAGACTTTAGAGACTGAAGTTGAGAGCTGTTTCTTTGAAAAATAAGGAAAATATTTTTCATCCCTTTGTTTTCTCATGGTCCAGGGTACATTTATTGTGGTTCCCTGTGACTTCTTAGTTCTGCCTACCATTTCCCCCTAAATATGCAGCTAGGTAGAATTAGAATGTGTATGCACACATGTACCTGTGTACACCTGATTGGAGGGATCTCTACTCTTTTTGTTCCAAAGAGACATTCATGTTCATTTTTCACAGTGCATTCCAAAAGCTGGATATTTGCCTCAAACTTAAAATCAGATATTTTGTTTTGTTTTGTTTTGGTTTTTTGGGTCACACCTGACAGTGCTTAGGGGTTACTCCTAGCTCCATGCTCAGAAATTGCTCCTGGCAGGCACGAGGGACCATATGGGATACCGGAATTTGAACCCGTTTGAAAGGCAAACGCCTTACCTCCATGCTCTCTCTCCGGCCTTAAAATCAGATCTATAGGGGTAGTACTATGTCTTGATGCATCTTTGTTTTCCCAGAGCAAGAACAATGCGTATCAAGAAAGTGAATGCTTTAATAATGAGTTTTAATCAAAACATTCTCCATGGTGGGTATCAAAAAAGTTTAACACTTGCACATAAAAATATTTAGGACAGTACATTTATTGATGTGTAATTTGTATATGGCAAAATTTCCCAAGCTTTGATAAATAGAAAATGTAAAATGAGACGTTCTTACACACCTATGGGGGTTTTCACCTCATAGCCACTGAGAGTGGATAATGCAGAAAAAACTCCAGGTGAAAGGGCAGGGAGATGGTTCAAAGGGCTGGTGTGCATGTTTTGCAAGCAAAAGCACCAGGTTGGATCCCCAGCACCTAAGAGTTCCTTGGTACCATAAGGTGTAACCATAAGAGTTTTCTGAGGTCTGAGTCAGCAGTAGCCCCTAAATACCTTCAGGCTTGATTTAATGAAAAGAATACAAAATAACACACAAACTTCCTTGCTGAGGACCTTGAGCAGAGGCTATGCTACTCAACTGCTATTCCTGTTCCAGCCCAGCATACCACACTCAGTGATGCTTTACCACTGAAACTGAAGATAAAAACGAAACACTTTACTTAGCCTACCCTTGGAAGCAAATCAGATGTCCTCAGCCACCTGGCTTAAGTCAGCTCTAAAATTTTGTTGTAGAGCAGAAATGTAGCTCCTAAATTAAATTTTGAAATAAACATGAGCTATCTAATCTTTTAATCAGAGGGAATAATGAGCGTGTCTAAGTGAATTTTACTATAAAAAATGGTGGTTGTGAGGTGGTGGTGGGGTTGGGATAGGGTAAGAGAATGAATTCGATCCTTCATAACATTGTTCTGATTCAAAAGACAAAGATTTGGACAGATATCTGAGGGAGATGTCTGAAAATAAGGGGGAATCTCTAATAAATAAGCATATGAGTAAATACCATCTTGAAGCAATTTCGGAGGAATCAATTTAGCTTATTTTGTGATATCATCCTTCAATTATGGGAAAAGGCCACAGGGGAAATAAAGCAAAGGTCTTATCCATTTTTTTTTTCAGATAAATTCAGTTTCTTTTTATCTGAGTCTAGCCCCTGAATAAGAACATGAGACTACCTTATTTGATTTTTGTTTGTGTTTTGTTTTATTTTGTTTTGGGGCCACACTCTTGAGGTGTTCAGGGCTCTTTCATGGCTTTATGCTCAGGGATCACTCCTGGCAGGCTTAGGAGCCTATATAAGTTGCCAGGAATCAAATCAAGATCAGCTGTGTGCAAGGCAAGCACTCTATCCACTGTGCTATCACTCTGGTCCTGCCATTCCCTATTTGAATTTTAATTCTTACCAATCAGGGTTTGTATGTCGGTGGCATCTTTGAGACTGATCAAACATACTCTAGGAGGCAGTCAGCTATCTTGTCAATTTTCCAT